>JADANM010005346.1:1033753-1062309 GCA_026213755.1 Eurema hecabe | reverse complement strand
GCCAACTCGCCTAGTTGAGGCGGTTCTAAGTATTGAAGTTTAGATAATTGCTAAACTTTTTGCTAAGGGATAATTTGAATGGTCAATAAATTAATACTGACTTGAATGAATAATGTGGGGAAAGAAGTATCCCTTAAAGAAATAAGCTAAGTATTTCAACGCATTCACGATTGCGGGGAGTTGCAGCGAGAGTTTTGAATTATGCTTCAGAACTTTGAAAAACTTAAACCTGCTCGTTTGCATCCCATGTTATAAAAAAGACACCTGCCAGTACATGGTTTCTGAAGGTAATTAATTTCCTTTTCACATTAAGCTAAGAATAATGTAACATTCCTAGTGGATGATGTGCATTCAGCTACAGTTTAGTTCCACTTGTATTCAAATTGTCCCACAGTTCACTTTCACCTGATATTCTAATAGTCCAACATTTCACTTCTACCTGTAGTTAGTTGTTTTGTAAGTAGCACTAATGTGCAAATGTCACTGTGCTCCAGTCTGACGGGTACTGTAGCCAGCGAGATTACTTGGATAATTAGTCTTAACATCTTATGACATATGTGTAGTGCAACCCTTTTTTTTTTCAGGGGGAAAATCCTGTTACGGATACCCGCCTACCGTGGGGAGGTGGACGGGTTATATCGGGCTCGGCTCTAACTACCGACTGAAAACTCCCTGAACGTTTCTGCCTTGTTGCACCTTGATAGATTCACAGGGACGCTGTAACAATCATCTGTGAAGTGTGGCGCAACCCTACCCGGAGCTTAGTTCCGGTAGCACTGCATTGGTATGGGCTGGCGTCTCTCGTATCTAGTCTATAGGTCGCGTAACGAATCTTTAGCGCTGAACGAAACCTGCGCAGAAGTCAAAAAGAAGGTATCGAGGTAGCGGCGCGGCGCGCGGGGGCGTGATCGTCGGGTGCGCGAGCGTTGATCGGTTGTCCCAGTCGTGTTGTCTTTCTCGCACCAATACGAGCTCCACTCAATTACTCGCGCGATTGTACAGACCTATAGCTGCAGTACAGGCACTGACCTCAACAAAAGCCGGGTAAGCCGGGTCGGTCCAGGCCAGCAGCGTCTCGTCTAGCTCCCTACAGACACTGACCTCCACGAAGGCCGGGTAGGCGGGGTCGGTCCAGGCCAGCAGCGTCTCGTCTAGCTCCCTACAGGCACTGACCTCCACGAAGGCCGGGTAGGCGGGGTCGGTCCAGGCCAGCAGCGTCTCGGAGGGCGGCGAGGCGCCGGCGGGCGCGCGCGCCACGACCCACGCCACGTACTGCGAGTTGGGGCTGAGCCGCTCCAGCGTGTGGCCCGCCGCCGTCGTGTTGATCACCGACACGTTGCTGCCCTGCCCGAGCGGCTTGAAGTACAGCCTGGGGATTTTTTAGTCTTCACTTTAACAGGGGACTTGTTCAATGAGCATGCCATCACCATAGGACCCACTTATATAACGACATGATATCTTACGACTTAAACTAGCGTCTTTTAATTATTCCTAGCCTTACAATTGGCTAAAGGTAAATAAATTACTCCTACTTCCTTTACGTTACTAACTCCGACTCTGTGTGTATATGAAGCTTCTAAACGGACTTGCTAAAACTATCATTATCTAAGATAAAAATTGTAAAGTACATGTGTTTATTATTTCTAACCGTTCCTTCGTTTCTTTGAGATATTATGTCATAGTGGTCTTAGTTAATAATAATAATGACTCCAATAACCTATTTTTCTTCACAGATGGTTGGAGCCACTGTGTATATGTTCCGCTGTATTACATTACGGCTAGCCGTTTTACAAAACAGGGCCGTTTTGCAAAGCGGCGGTTCAACGTTTAGCCGTATTGTCTTGCGTAATTTTTGTATCATTATAAATTCTTATATTCTTATTATTTTTGTATCATTGTCATAGTTTTTGTATCATAATAAAAAAAAATTGATTACTCAGCTTTATTTTTATTAAAGTAAGTTAGGTTAGGTTAGTTTTGTATCATTATAAAAAAAACTTGAATAATCAGCTTCATTTTTATTAAAAATGAGTAAATAAGTTTTATTTATAATGATAAATAACTAACCTACAATATCGCGACAAAAACATTTAGGCGGTTTTTTACTTATCCGCATTCAATACGGCTAATTGTTGAACCGCCGCTTTGCAAAACGGCCCTGTTTTGTAAAACGGCTAGCCGTAATATAATACAGCGGATTATACAATCTGCCTGCGACATATATACTGTTTATATAATTAATGTTCTTATGTATATCTTATGTTATTAAAAGGAAAATTTAATATGGGGAATCTATACTATATCTATATGGGTAAACGAACTTAAGCCCAAACTACTGAATTACCGGCAATATTTTAACATTCAACTTTGACATTCAAATTACTCGTGATCGCCTAATTGCTTGTATACAATACAGGTCCAAAGCCAATAATTCGCGTTCTAATTATGAATGCTTGCTGCTAAGCTATTGTATGGACGATTAGCCTCATTCATAAACAATAATTACGCAACGGGTTGATTAATAATCTCGAGAACTTCATACAAACGATGAATGCCTGAAATAATTGAAACAAGGGGAGTTTCCTGAAGTGTGTTTAGGTTTCAAGCAAGTAACCCTAATTACTTGAAGCCTAGCGGTTAAAAACTGGGCTTCAGAGAAATGTTAGACCGATGTTAATGTCAGAAACATTAGTTTACGCAAGATTAACCTTAATCTACTTGCTAACAAATAAACGTCTATGTTGCGTTTTAAAAATTTTATACACATCACAATACTTGAATTTTCAAGTATATAATGTTAAATTTATGAACGAGAGTCTACAAAGTTTATTAAACACGTATTATATATTAAATATTTATTATAGAAATGAGATATGTTATAAAAAAAGTATTGATAATATAAGGAATAGTGTACTCATTAGCTATTTTCTAAATTAAGAGAACAATTTTTGGACATGTTGAATATATAATGAATTAATTAGTTGCAAATGAACCACTGGTTTGAAAATTTAACGAAACTGTCAAAAAATCTGGTAGTTGTTCTTTTTAAGTATAAATGTACCTCCTATTCATTGTTTGAGTATACGGTTATACGTACAATTAAAAAATAAATACCTAAATTAACGATCAAAAAGTTCTTTAATACCCTCTAAGGAGGTTATCATTGTACAATAGTATACATTATAACTGGACCGTGATGCATCGCACTAAAGACCCTGGAGGATCGTACGTGTTCCGATCAGGAGTTAGCTGTAGACATCGCTATGATAAATAGCGATTTAATGAGAATTTATACGACGTTGTATTAGCTTGGGTTGTAAGTTAAGCTTTGTAAAAGGGTTAGTTATATAATATATAACTCTATTTCAAAAATAAAGATTGGTGCTGTGATGTTGTTTTATTTAATTACTAGGTTTTACCCGCGGCGTCGCTCGCATTTAGAAATATTAGTTTTTTTCAAATAAAAAAAACAAATATTGTATGTTCATTATGATACCTCTTAGAATAAGTGTGCAAAATTTCACGTTATTTGGGACTAGTAGTTTTTGCGTTAAAATATCCAAATTCAAAATGACTTTCGCATTTATAATATTAGTCAGAATTTATCTCATGTGTCGTTCGTATAGCTATTGTGTTTGTGAATTGAAATTGAAAATAGCAGTGTAGCGAATTCGGAGAAGGTATCCAGCTAATTATAAATTTAATTATCACAGACAGAGGTCGGCTTTGTCGTGTTGGAGCGCTATGTGCGGTATGTATGTAACAGTTGTTTAGACATTTTAATAAAAAAATAAATGTTGTATGATGATTTTTAAAAGACAGTTCCAATGATGAAGGATTAAAATATGGCTTATTCTTAAAGTTTTTAGTTAAGAAGAATAATGATAGAATCGCAAGATTTTTCAATCAAACATTAATAAAAACCTAATTATCTTTGTAAAATTATACGTGTATACGTGCAAGTGTGATCCTCCGCGTGTTCATGTATATGAGTTTGTGTGTATGTGCGTGCATCTGTGTGTATTCGTCTGCGTATCCGTGTATATGTGTAATTGTGCGCGCGCGGCGTGTGCAAGTGTATGTTGTGTATCTTTGTGTGTGTGGTGTAAGTGTGTTTGTGCATACGTGTGTATGTCTGTGTGTGTGTGTGGTGTGCGTGTGTTTGTGCATGTGTACGTTGTGTATATGTGTGTGTGCGTGCACTCACGTGTAGGTGATCTTCTCGTCGGGCTGCGCGAACTGCGGCGGCTGCCAGCTGAGCGCCAGCCACGTGGCGGAGTGCGAGGCCACGCCCAGCGCGTGCGGCGGCGACGGCACGCCCGACACCTGCTTGCTGTCTCCCTCTGACACACGACACACGGGCTGTAGCTCACACTACACTGACACCACTAACATCTAGTTTCTCCTACACTAGATTCACCTGATACATCATAAGGGCAAAATTTCCAAAATTTTTGTGCACCTTCATATTAAAAATTGTCATTTGTATATCACATAGATTCATGATGCAGCTAGATCCCGCGAAAGAAAAAATCAGCCTAAGATTGCTAACATTTCAATGCATTCCCTTGAGATACCCAGTAAGACGGAACATTAAAATTACAAAACTAAATAACCATTTTCTACTCGTATAAATTCCAATTATATAGGAACTAAAACAAAATTTGTAAAAAAAGCTCAGGTATACAACGTGTATAACGTGATCGCAAAGAATACCTAATTTTAAATTAATTTATAAAAAATCATTTCATTTGAACTATTTATAATCAAGATACCTATTGATATTTTATTTCTATTGACCAGCAGGAGCGGATATCGATTTTTAAATTTATCGAGACTGCGACATCACTTTAGCTGTTACGTGTGTTAACTCTTATGACAGTTTAGAGAAGGTAAGTCAAATATGGCCCTTTGACTATGTAGTAAATCGTTTTTTTTATTTTCACATAATTGATTTTTCAAATCTGTTTACTTTAATGCGTTGACTTCTATATAGACTACTAGCTCTTGCCCGCGACTCCGTTCGCGTGGACTTTCATATAAACTGTGACCCTCCCTTTCCTCCCTTACAATCCTCAAAAATTGTAGCCTATGTGTTATTCTGATGTATAAGCTATATTGTGGTAAAGTTTCATTCAAATCCATTCAGTAGTTTTTACGTGAAAGAGTAACAAACATCCATACATCCATACATCCATACATCCATACATCCATACATCCATACTTACAAACTTTCGCCTTTATAATAGTAATAGGATCTATGGCATTTGAACGTCATGCAAAAATATGACCACACACTTCTGTTACACGTTGTATAACTAAGTCTGTGTTATAGACTCGTACGCTGTTGATCTAAGGCACTTACCGTCGGTGACGTTGAGCAGCAGCATGCTGGAAGGCAGCGAGGTGCCGTGCGTGTTGGCCGACACCACGAACACGTGGTACACGCTGTTGGTCTCCAGGCCCTCGAGGCGGGCCATCGTTTCCGTTACGTTCATTTTCTGCGTCAATAGCAACCACATCCCAATCTTTAGTTATTTTCACAATACAGAGAACATTATATGATGTTATCTTCTATTTCCGTACTACTCAGGTTGCGTGGCAGAGATTGCCATTTACCATTTGCTATTTAGCAATGAGGCCGCCTTTGTACAATTACGAAAATATGGACGTAAAATAATACTTTATCACTAATCGTTAAGAATCATCCCAAAATTAATAAATCTCCTAGGAAATTAATAAATTTGGTGATCTTGATATCTTATGTCTACATATTACACACTATTCAGATATTGAATTTCTAAAAGTAAAGCGCCGTCAGTGTCCAGCATCAAACTATATTAATTCCGATGAATTGAAAAGCTGAAAGCGGGATGAAATCCTCACAATAGCGGGAGACAATGGGAGACGAATGTTAGGAAAACGTTAAAAACCAAATCCAGATATTCCCAGCTTATATTTCCACGGACTTATTGTCCGTCTGCGAGTAGATTGAAACGCTCAGATCTCGCAGCTGAATCTTCTAATAAAACATTTCGAGTTTCATCCGCTGTATTGCTTTATTTGAAATTCAATTGAAATCAAATGTGGGAAAATTGAGTTTTAATCCAATTACTTTTATCCAAAGACTGCTTTGATAGTTGAAAGAGTGATAATATCGAACGGATAATCTTATTTGGGAATGTCTGTTGAGAATATATTTTTAGTTTTAGCGATTATTGGATAAGATACTTTCGTATTGATAAAATGCTTTTAAAATAATTTGACACAATAAATCCTATTTTTACTTTCCTACCTTAAACCAATATACATATTAAATTAAGTGAGTACTTGGCAAATAAGGTATTCATTTGGAATCGCATTGCTAGAAATATCACGAATGCGTCGCCGGCTTTTTACATTGATCATGATTCTATTTACGAACAAACTTAGCTATAAATCAAACGGGACACTATTTTTTTTTTTTTTTTTTTTTTTTTTTTTTATTTTATTTTTGTATAACATAGTTTCACACTTAACTAAACTCGCCAAACTTTTACGTTTGATGGCGAGAGGCGCTCTTTTTACTTATTTTATTACACTTACTCTATTTAATAATTTTCCAATATATAATTTTTTAATTTAGATTTTAGAGATTCTCTACTAATTTTAGCATCTCCTCTTAGAAAATGTATTTTGTTAAAAACATGAGGTATCACATACTTCGATGTTCTTTTACCATAATAATTCTTAGGTTTTACTTGAACTAGTTTGTTCTCTCTAACCCTACGCGTGTTGTATTTATTTTTTACATTAACTTTATATTGTTCTTTATAATAATTTTCCAAACCTACTAAATATTCAATTTTTTTTATCTACGGGCAAAATTTTACATATAGGAAACAACTTATTATATTCTTTATTACACTTTTCTTTTACCTTTTTACTTACTAGGAACTTTATCAGTCTTATTTGTACATCTTTGATATCCATTATATATGTTATAAAGGTTCGACCGTATACAATCAGTCCATAACTAATGAGTGAGTCCGCAAGCGCAAAATAAACTAATCTTAATGTCTTCTTGTTCAATACATATCTTAGTTGATAAAACTTACTTAATATTACTCTTAGGGTGTTACAAATGTTATTTATATGTATTTTCCAGTTAAAGTTCTTATCAATCGTAAGTCCTAAATATTTAAATTTTTCTACATATTCTAAGTTAATACAATTACAATGTTTTTTATTTATATGCAAACAATCATACGTATGACCTATAATTTTCAAAGACTCATTCTTAGTGATTTTAGCTTGACGATTATAAGGCGAGTGTATGTGCATGCACTTGGTTTTTAATATATTCAATATAATTCCATTATCGTGAGCCCACTTAGTAATACTTTCAAAATCTTCTTGCACACATCTTTGCATATCACATATATTCCTGGACGCATAAGCAATACACATATCATCGGCATACATAAAAACTCGGCACTTTTTTACTATATTTGACACACTATTAACATGCATTACATACCCTACTGGTCCGAATACCGAACCAGTCGGGACCCCTAATTCCACATCCATATCCTCTCCAGTCACTCCTGCTATCTTAGTACGTATTTTCCTATTGCACAAATAGTTCCTGAACCATTTGTTCGTGGGACCTCGTATTCCACATTCATGCATCGCCTGTAACAGAATCTCATGATCCAGTGTGTCAAACGCTTTTTTATAGTCTATGAAAAGTGTTATAATTTGTTTTCCAGAGTCCAAAGATTCGTTAATATATTCGGCAAATCCCGTAAGGGCTGATATTGTACTTCGGCCCGGTCGGAAGCCGTGCTGAGCATCTGACAATATATTATTACACTCTAAGAATTTACTTATCTGGCTAACAATAATTTTTTCAATTATTTTATCGATTACAGACAATATTGCAATTGGTCTATAGTTAACATATTCTAAGTGGTTTCCAGATTTATATATAGGGCGTATTATTGCGTGTTTTAACTGATCGGGATAAATACATTTTGACATACACATATTCATAAACTTTGCTAAAATAGGGCTTAATTGTTTTACTAAATATTTAATGTCTCTTATTCTAATTCCATCTAAGCCAGGGGATTTTTCACATGATAATTTATTAATAATTTTTTCTATATCTAAGGAGCTAACCGGCATATATCTAAAACTCACCATACTCGGATAAACATACTGACTTCTGTCTAAAAATGTATCTTTGCACTTATGCTTAATTAATTTAATTTCCTCAGTAAAAGTTGTAGAAAACTTTGTACATATTTGAATCATATCATCCGTCTTACCTAAATGCCTTAGTATTACATTATCTAAGCTAGTTTTACTTTGCCCTAGCCACTCATTTATTTTTCCCCATATTTTCTTAAAATCCCCATTACATTTTTGGATTTCCATCTGTCTGTATTTATTTTTAGCCCTAGTTATAGTTTTGTTTAATTTATTTCTAAATTTTGTATAATCCAATCGCTTAACCATACTTTTTGGTTCACTTTTCCACACTTTAAATAAGTAGTCCCTTCTTAATATCATTTTATATAAATATCTATCTATCCACGGCTGTCTTATTTCTCGTTTGTTACAATCTCTTACTTTAACGGTACTTTCCCTATATATCCTATCAAACACAGTACATAATACTTGAAACAACATAAGGGGACAATCTATATCTAATAGTTGTGACCAATTATACGATTCAAGACCTTGTTTTACAAGATTTTCACTAAGTAAATTCCTCATGTTATTGTTACTATTAGTTTGAGTCACTGTATTACACTTATCATTTAAATCAATCACTATTCCGATGGCATGATGATCGGAGATTTTCGTTTCTAGTACAAATGACGACGGCTCGCTCGCGCCCCGTCCCGCTCGCACCCACAGGTGATCCAAGCACGATGTTTCGTTCCGTCCGTTCACTATCGCCTCGCGTGTTATCTCCGAACTCGGTATAGCACATACCATTCCGTAACCACACAGGGTGTTTTTGTATTTCGTTATGGTTGGGTTTATTCTGTCATTTAAGATATCTATATTTGTATCACCGATTAGTATTATATTATCGGATTTTGCGATAGAGTCAATAGTGGTCTTCAATTGGTTTATGAATAATAATTTATTCTTTTGAGGTGGTCGATATATGGCAATAATATGTGTTGTCTTTTTCCCTATTTTCAGCTGTCCATGTAGCATCTCTACGGCTTCAGTAAGAACTTGTTTAGCATCGAAGCTTGTTTTATTCTGCACGTATATTACTATCCCTCCCCCTCTATATTTTTCTCTTGATATTATAAAGGAGGTATATCCTTTAATTTGATAAAACGGTAGCTCGTCCTTTCTGATATTTACTTCGCTTAATATGATTATGTCTATTTGGTATTTAAGTTCTTCAAGTAATATTATAAATTCGTTAAAATGTTTACGAAGTGATCTTATATTTAAATTAAAAATTTTTATTTGATTTTTTTTTAGAGTAATGTCATCTTTCAGTGCTAATATATCATTATATCTTTTGTATAAAACGTTTGTAAAGAAATCTTCTAGCTGATCGAATGTTAATAATAAAATCACGTAGTGTGTAATCGCCGCGTCACTCGCTCAGTGCGCGGGCCGTATGGAGGTATTTAGTTAAAATTCTCGAATTTATTCAAATCATCTTCGGATTTAATATTATATATCTTGTTTTCATCGTTATTCTTTTTTACCAATATGTTCGAATTTTGTATCCATATATACTGGTAGCCCTTTGGTTTCAGTTGATTTCTCACAGCCCATAGAAGTTGACGTTTGTATTTTGGTAAATCTTCGTTAATAAATATTGGTTTTTCACTACCATTACCATAAATTATATTGTTATTTATTTTATATTGTTTTTTTGCACTCAGCCAGCTATTCCGGGCATTCTTGGATCGTAATGTGACCACGACGGTTCTAATCTTTTTATCATTATTTTTTTCTTGCCCCACCCTCCAGGCGTCCTCAATTTCATTCGGGTTCAAGTTTAACTTGCTTGCCACATTTTTAATTACGGACGTAATATTCTCGTCCTTCTGCATTTCTAATCCATGGATTTCTATATTTTTTTCTTTTTCTTTAATCTCTAACTCCTGCACTCTTTCTTCCAGCGCCTTGTTGCACTTCTCTAAATAAGTATTTTTATGTTCTAATGATTTAATTCTTTTTTGCGATTCCTCCTTATATGACATTAAACTTTGATACATTTCGGCGTAGAATTCCACGTTAGTATGAAGATCTTCAATTTTTTTTTTGCATATTGTAAATAACCTCCAGTTTCTTATTCACTTCAGCTAATACCTTCTCACCAGATGCCTCACTGGGATTAATTGCCAATTTTGGATCCATTGTTGGTTGTGTAGGACTAGTTTTTCGGCACTCATCGCATGTTGACGTTTGCAAAAATTGCTTATTATTTTGCACACATTTCTTGTGAAAAACCGATTCACATACACCTTTGCACTTAATTATATTGTCCTCCTTACTTAATGACACAAACAGTTTACATTTTTTGCATTGAATCATGTTGTTTCGTAGCACGTTTCCGCAGTTTTACTTTGTTTTGACACTCACACGTGACACGACCGTACGCTGAGCGCGCGCGCAGGTTTCAAGACCGGATATCTGTAAAAGAGGTTAGACCCAAACGGTTGTATGGATTCATGTAAAGCATTCGACTCACATTGTCCAAGTTGAGCGTGTTGTAGTAGTAGGGCTGCGAGTTGTTGTCGACCTTCTGCCAGTGCACGATGTAGGAGGTGGCGTTGGCTCCGTCCTGCGGCGCGCTCCACTCCAGCAGCAGCTTGTCGCGGGAGACCAGCGCGTGCAGCTCGCGGGGTGGCCCAGGGAGGATGCCCGTGCCTGATGTTGTTTAATATATATGTCGAAGCGTCAGAAATAATTGTGATTTTATTATAACGAACTAGTTGGAAAGCAAGCGGTTAGCTTGAGTTAGGTCACCCCGGTGTTGGTATGACGTTTGACAACTGACAGATGTGAAGGAACGGCTGTCAGTTGAGTGAGGCGTTAGATTGAGAGAGCGCGAGCGCCGACGGGTCGAGTGGATGAACTCGCTGCGTTACCAACTAAATCGTCATTTATCGTGTTGATCCTAAATCATTTTCTTACTGTTATAATTTAATATTGGAAATAAATTGTTAAAGTGAACAACTACGCTTTGATTTTGATAATCGCCATGCCTGATATAACAATTATTACAATTTATTGATCAGCTTTTCCGTATTACTTGTTGTCTATAAGAAATCACTAATAGTGATAAGGCCACCAATTGTCAAAAAATTTTTTTGCTGTAATTTTCATCTTTAGTTTTAAGGTGTATTTCTTTTTGACAGTAAAGAATTTTTATTATTATTATTATTTTCTATTTCTGCTTATCCAAGCCTATTTTGGCAATTATCCTAACTTAAGACTTAATCTCTTCCAACTTTTAAAAGAATGTGTCCAGTATCAGTGTTCAGTAGCTATAGAGATTGGTAATTTTTAAGAACTAATTAATTAGAATAGAACTCAAAAGTTATCAAATTAGTTTACAAAATTATAGCTTGAATTCATTAAACAAATTTCCCATAGTCTATGCATGTGACGAATTTTTTCCCTATAAAAATTTAAAGCTATATACTTATATCTATTCTACAATTTAAAATGCTTACGTCGGAAGACCATTGCCTGTCTAAATATGAAAAGTAATATTTAATGAATAAAGAGTCGTTATTTCTAATAATGTATGAAGATATCCTGTTTTAAAATTTATAATTTCGCTATTGTGAGGCGCAGGTGGTTAGGATTTAAACATTCATAAGTAATGTGTTCTGCGGTTTTTATGCGAGTCGAGTCTTTTTACTCCTCCGAATGCTTAATAAATGGAGCTATTTTGTTAAATGATCTATTGTATCATATATTTTAACATTCTGTTCAATACAGTATATTCACGTTTTTTGTGAGATTAATGCCGGAATACTAAAACGCAACTTAAAATTAAGTACAACTTAAACCGGTCCGATCTGATTGTTTGCTATACAATTCTGTTAAAATTACGAGTCTTAAGGCGTGCTTAAATTTATTTTGCGTATGAGTATTTGGCCGTAAGAGAAAAAATACCACAAATATATATTCGCAACGTGAGTTATTTAAATTTGTGTTTATGTGTATGTCTTTGTGTTCATGTACCTATATGTGTACGTGTAAGTATCCATGTACGTGTACCTGTTCGTGTACGTGTACGTGTACCTGTACGTATAAGTGTTTGTGTACGTGCACGTGTACGAGTATATCAATGTGTGTGTGTGTGCGCTCACCTTCCTCGAAGCACTGCACGATGTTGCCGACGTAGGACACGCACGAGTTCAGGTGTCCGCGCGGCGCGCCGGCGCACACGCCGCGGCACGAGGCCGGCACGCCGCGCCGCGCGCAGCACGCCTCGTGGTTGCGTCCTACACCATACATTCACTCTTTACTACTTCTCCTTATGAAATGTTAAGCTAAATTATTTTGACTCGTCCGGTAACCTTGCCACGAGAATAATAAAAAAAAACAAAAAGTGCCATCTCGCCACGGATGTGCAAGGCTTTTTTGTAAACTTGAAGACTTTGAAAATTTTAATGAATTATACGAGTAAGTTTAGCCTTAAGTGTAAAAGGATAGAAATGAAAATCGTATGTTTAGACAAATTTAAATACGGTTCAAATTCATGCGATTTCGAAACAAAAGGTCTTGACAAACAATTAGATCGACAATCGTAAGTAATGGCAAGGTGTCTCACCGCCGGCGCCGCAGCGCAGCAGCTTGTGGAAGTCCTGCGCGCAGAGCGGCGCGAGCGAGCGCAGGTCGGACATCTTGGCGTCGTACGAGCACAGCGGCGCGCACACGCCCGCCACCTGCACGCGCGCGCAGCACGCGCTCACGTTGTACGCGCCCGCCGCAGCCGCCTCCTCCTCCGCCGCCTGCCATTCCATATCAAATAAATTATAATTGATAGAAACTAGAAAATTACAGGGAATTGGCGACTTTTTAGTGAAATTCAGGACTTGCACCCCGATTTTCAGTCGTCGCTTTACCATTACATCAACTGTGCATTATTATGACTCAACTCTACCCAAAACATATCTAAAAGTTTTGTTGAGATTCAGACGAAACAAATTTTACTTGTTAAATCAGAATCAAACTTTTTTTACCTAGACTACATATAGTAAAATTTGAATCGTCAAGGTATTACAAAACAAAAGATTTACCAGCAATAAATTATATTATTGTTGTAATCTGGAATTAAATACCAAGATACGAGATTTATGTAGAATAAAAACTTAGATTATAATCACAAAACTCACCACACTCTGAGTTCTGAATATCAGTCTGGGAGATGGTTCTCCTACACCGTGCTCGTTGACCGCTTCCACGTAGATTTCATAATCCGTGTTTGACTCTAAATCTTCTAGGATGAATGGCGATTGAACCTGTAGGTATATAAAAAGTCTTATTTATAATAATGCAAAAAATTGCCTTACTAATCCAAATCCCCCAATTTTTTTAGGAAACTTCAAAACACTTGACAACAAAAATAAAAAGTTATAAGCCATTCAGTTCTTTGCACAATAAATTCTCCAAATACTCGTAATTGTATATTATATTCCTTAAAGGCCAGCAACCCACTTCATTTTGCGAGCGATTTGATTATCTCCCATCAGAAGTCATCGGATGAAGTGGGGAGACTCACTAGACGCACTCCTGATAGTAAGAGGAACGCTAGCTAGGTGCACAGTGCACCCACTAACAACTCACCCGCTCCACGGCCCTGTAGTCGTCGTCGAGCTGCAGCGCCCGGTAGTGCAGGTTGTAGTACGTGACCGTGTCGGGCAGCGCGGCGGGCGGCGCCCAGTGCGCCACGGCGTAGTCCGTGTCGATGTTGGTGAGGTGCAGGCGCGAGGGCGCGCCCGCCAGCACGCCGTAGCCTTGCAGCAGGCAGTTGGTGTAGCCCGACATGAAACGCAGGCATCTGCGCACGACACGCGCTCAGTACACGCTCACACATCCCACACAACTATAGCTTTTACGTTTGTTAGTTTTAAGATTTTTGCCCTTTAAGTGACAATGTGAAACCACGATTTCCATTGGAAATAATTAATTATAGGTAACTATTGTAACCGCCCCCTTCCCCGCGAAAAACGATTTACACTTATAAAACACTATATTTCCTAAAAAATAAAAAGAATAGTAGTTCTTTTAATTTTTTGGGAAAAATAGATCATTACGACACTCGAAAATAATGCTGCTTTCTATAGACAAATTAATTTGCTTCAGTATACTTGGACACATTGAACAACCCATAAATTAGTCACACTAAAAGTATAGAAATACAGATGACTCTATTTAGACCTATGTAACAAATATGTTTATGATTTCTGAAAAATTTAAAACCTGGAAAGAGACATTTCAATATAAACTTCTTTTAAGTGGATTGCGAAACGTTATACTAACTTAAAGTGATTAAAGTCGAGGTTGGTGATGTTGCCGCTGCAGAGCGGCAGGCAGGCGGCGGGCAGGCCGCGCGCGCGGCAGCACGGCGTGTGGTCCATGCCGTTGGCGAGGCAGCCGAACGTGACCCCGGCCCACGGCGCGCAGATCATCAGGTCCGTCACCTGCAACTGAGCGTTAGAGACCGGCTGCTGGCGATGAGTGCGTTAGTTACGATGAGGTGCGGCGCGTGGCGTAGTGCGTGAGTGACATCGACACATACACATGTAGGGATTAGCCTATAATGATTTTGTTTTTGAAATTTAAGGATGCGATGCGAATTTAAGAAACCGGTACTAGACTAGGAAAGCAAGAAACTGTTTATTATTATTATATAAAGTTTTCAAATAACAGTTTAAGACCAATTGCAGACAAATACCTAATTAAATTTTCTACGACATTTTTATATTTGTATTACAAACAATACATATTATATTTTGTTAATGACGCTTATTAAATATGTGAAGGGAACAAACTTTTAACATTTTTATTTATCGATGTACATTAATAGTGTATTGAAAATTTTCAGCTATTGTGTCAAAAACGAACTAAACTGTTTATCCAGTGCCGTGTTTATATTCCAACAAGCCTTTATTTATTTAATTGTAGTTTATTTAAAACGAAATGCAATGGTTGAGCCACCTGTCCCACAATCCTCTCGTGTGGAATGAAACCGAATATAAAACGATGTGTAATTTTTAACTGGGTTTATCGCGAAACTAATGTGAAATTCATGAGTCTGCAACAACGTGCAGTTATGTTAAATGACGAATTTATTCTAGACTAGCTGGCTTACCGCGACTTCGTTTATCCTACCTGTAACTTATGCCCTACTCTTTTCTTCCTACCTTAAGGAAACACCCTATATACATTCTCAAAAAAGTATATGCGTTACGTTATCAATTAATGCATAAAAGCAACACATTTGGAGATTCGTTTATATAATACAAATTATTAATTAGGCCAGGCGTTTTATTTATATAAACTACAAAGCTATAAGTGAGTGTGTTATAGCTATTGAGCTGTTTCAGTAATTAATTAGCCGGTTAATTAACAGCCTAGCGCATTGCTAGCCTCAAAATCGAAGTGAGTTTGTCGAAATACATATAAGTCTACGCCGTAGAAGTACTGCGACATTTTATTTATAAAACTTTTTTTAACTTCTCACATTTTAACGATATTTCATAACATAAATTAAGAAAGCAATATTATAATTTGTATAATTTTTTGGAGCGTAGAACGCTTGTTAAGAAAAAATTATGACACATAAATATCCCTCATATATAAATAGAATAGACATTATGAACTATGAGTCAACATAAACCCAAACAAAAGCACACAGAATACGAAATGAAACACATAACACTGTTGACGTAGGATACTTTTTAACGGATTAACTTCGGGAACCCTTAATACCGGGGAGCTAGTTAGCTAACCTGGGTAAATTCACAGGCAAATAAAACATTTATCTTAACTCACATATAAAAGGGTGAAGTTTCTATTTAAGGGAATAAAAAAGTAAAGATATTGTTTATAAAGGGTCGCTTTAAATCCGTTAAAAGGTATCAAAAATATTAAGCAGAATAAGCTTCAAATTGGCCAATTCATGAAATGGTTATAATTTAGCTGAGTTGGAAAAAAAATCAATTATTACGAGTATGTTCTATGGAACATACTCGTAATAATTGATTACGAGTATGTTCCATAGAACATACTTATATTAACTGCAGAAGCAAGAATTTAATTAAAACAAAATTTATATAAAAAAGTTTTGCTGCTAATAATTTTTCCAACTCAAACATTTCAGATGGCCATAACCCTACAATTTCGGAAGATGGATGATAACCTTACTATTTCTGAAAAGTCTAATGGTTGGAACCATTGGGCAAAATCTAACCATTGCAGGAAATTTCCAAAATCAAACCATTTCAAGAATTGGCCAAAACCTAAAACCCTTCCACTTTTGAAAATGGCCAAAATCCAACCATTGCAGAAAATGGGCACAACCCGGTCATATCACGAACCACCCACTACTACGGTAGCACGTACCCCGATCTCGAAGGTCTTGGTGGGGTCGCACAGCTTGTCGACGCAGCCGTAGTGGTTGATGCCGGCGGCGAGGCAGCAGCCGCGCACGTCGGGCAGCGCGGGCGCGGCCGCCACGGCCGACGGCTTTAGCTTGCCCGGCGTTAGGGTTAGCGACCTACAGATTTCGTTGCTCGTCACACTCAAAATAGGCGCACATTGGTCGGCGAGTTGCGGAAACCATCCAGCCTTTACATACTGGTGTTTGTCATTGAGAGACCCTACATATGGTCTACACCTTGTTAAGAGAATAGCGAAAAGAATAAATCATGCATTAGTTCATTCATTTTTTTAATATAATGCATCTTTTATATCTGGTTTACAGGTAAAACAGCTCAATAAAATATATTTTTTTAATTAGATAATAATATATCAACTATTATGCATAACCAAACGTGTATTATCTTCAAAACGTGATCCTAATAGAATTGTGCATCACATTCTTAACTTCAAAGTCAAAACTTATAAAATAAATTAACAATGTCTTTAGAAAAGTGCATACAATTTTTTTGTATGGGAGAATGTAGGATCAATCATAAAATCTTACCTCACAGTGTAGCTGGGAAGACTCGAACCGTGTATATTATAGGACGTGACAGAAATCTCATACATGGTGAAGGGCAAGAGGTCGTTGACGACCAAGAACGTCTTGTTGGCGGGAACCTTGAACGTCATCGGCTGACTCATCCTCACTGTGGAGTTCTTCATGGAACTCTCAGAGGGGTCTATGAGATGGGCGTCGAATGACCGTAGCGTGGTCACGTTGACCACGTACTCTGTGACCGTGTCCGTGTTCTCTACCGGTGGGCTCCAAGTGATGTTTAGCTGTTTCTCGCTTAGGGATTCTACTTCTACGTCTTCTGGAGGACTCGGTAGCAGTTCTGTGTGGAATTATTTTTATACAATTTATAGAAAAACATAACTGTTGTAATTACTTCATAGAAAACTATATCACCTGATAATTAACTTAAAAAAAAAGTAAAACCGACTTCGTTCAAATTGGCTCATAATCGGCGGAGATATTACGTATAAAAAAAATTCATCCCCAATTTTCCACCCTTGGAGGGTTATTTTTTTATTATTTAATTTAAATGGGACCACCCTTGAGGTATTACCTATACGCCGAAAAATTAAACGAAGAAAGAGTAATTGGCGCAGTTATCCCGTAACAAACATAGAAAAAAAACATACGGGTTGAATTGAGAAGCTTTTTTTGAAGTCGGTTGGAAATAGACTTAGCCTATGAAATTTATAGCTTTCATTCGCTGTTCCATTGGTTTTCGACTTTTTAGAGCTATGGAAGCAAATGAGATTTCAAAACTAGATAGTTTCAATTAGTTTTTGTGATAAAACAGTTTACATTTAAGATGTGAAAAATTACAATCGCAATATGAAAGAAATTTTGAAAAGTGAATGAAATAAGGGAGCGCAGTGGCTCACCGATGCCCTCGACGATGCAGGCGAGCGTCTTCTCCATGTAGGCGGCGCACGAGTAGTGCGTCTTGATGTTGTCGGTGACGGGCGTGAACTCGCCGCGGCACACGTCCTGGCAGATGTCGGGCACGCGCTCCTGCACGCAGCACGGCACGTGGTTGCGCCCGTCCGCCATGCACCTGCGGGTACGAACGTTCTATATAAAACTCGACTCGAGTGAGTCAATGTAAGTCACGGCCACTCATAGTCAGCGCTAATCATTACTATCAGGTAACGCGCATGCTAAATGCCTTATATATTACGTGGGACAAAACGTTAAGTGATCGCGGCGGTGGACAACTCTTTTTCTCCAAAGGGAAAGAAAGTAGGAAAAAAATGAGGATGACGGATTTTATATACAGAGAGTAGTGTTTATATTTTTAATTTGTTTTTCCAGTTTAAACAATAGAAATAATTTATAAAAATTACTAGAGACCTTAAATATTTTGTATTATGTTACGTCCAGATAGAAAGTTAAATATAACGCTAATTTCATGCATGGAATACCTGGTTTGTTTTTTATCATTCATTTTAGAATGAATTGCCAAGCATCACAACTATACTGAGCCTCAGAAACTTACTAATTATACCAAAACATCATTATTTCATTCCAAATAACAATTGAAAAAATAGAAAAAGATCTTACTTAACAATAGCAGGGAAATCAGGCTGACAAGTCTCCGGATCTTGTCCCGTTCCTTCTAGAATGGTCTGAATGCTGCAGAATCCGAGACAGCCTTTAGACACATTGGCTCCAATACAGCAGTCTGTATAGTTGTGTGATAGCGCTAGAGATGATAGTGTGGGGTTGTTTGCTGAATACGAGTCAGTCGCGTTCTGAGCTTCAGGCGGAGTCAGTCCTCGTGATATCACTGAAAGGGTAAGGTTTAAGTCAAGCTTACGTCGTATTTGAAGCGCCATGCTATAATTCTGCTACTGATGACTAAATGATGACAAAAGAATAATTTTATTGGCAAATTAATACCAAAGAGAATATTAAATTAGCGTTTTAAAATATTAAATTATTCTACTGTAGCAAGTACTACAATAGATTTATTATAACTCATACCAAAGTCTAATTTTAAGTTGATTTTATAGTTATAAATTATTAAAACTCGTACCAGAAACTTTACTTTACTTGAAAGGTATTTTAAGTGTCATTCATATCAAACTTCAGTTAAATTTACTCAGTACTTTTTGCTATCTTGCCCGAGTAATGTCATACTCACCAGTAAGTCTATGGAAGCTCCTGACCGGTGGTTCGGTATTGAGCTCACAGGTGTATAGCCCCGCGTCTGAAGACTTCACAGACTTGATGACGAGAGCCCAAACTTCTCCACCCTTCCTGATCCCCGGGCCTTGGATGGGCTCGTCCGCTGATTGTTTAAAAGGAGTATCAGAAAGGGATATATTTAATTAGTTATAGGCTATAATGACAGTGATAAAATCAGACATTTAAGTATAAGCCAGATCATGTTATTTATGTTTCTATAAAAGGTTTTCAAAAAATATAATAAATGTAATAAATTAAATATATTTCTATAATCATATGATCATCTGTTATCCATGATCACTTGTATGCCTCCAGCTGTGAACTATTCATTACGATATTTCTCTTGTCCAGAGAATAAAAATTCCAGTTAGTTTAAGCAAGAGTAGGTCATTTCAGGTATACACTTACCATCATCATGCAGCACTTTGACTCTCTCATCTCTGGTCACTCGCACAGCTCCAGCAGTGAGAAGCGACGCGTCTCTTGCTCGCCTCCAAAGAACTGGTTTCCCTCTAGCTCCCAGCACCACACAGGTTAGGAGAGCATCTTCACCACTCCTGACAGCGACCGTGCCAGCGGGAGCCCGCATCCATGCTTCTTTGGGCTCCTCATCATCAGAACTGCTTGTACTTGCGCTTTCTACTGTGTCTTTGGTATCTGAAAATAAATTTTTACTTATAGTTAGTCGACTTGGGTTAATCATAGCACATTACGTAATAAATATTTAATATTTAATTTAAATTTTATGGATATATTTAATACTTTTTATCATATTAAATTTCCTATATTATAAAAAACAGCCATCACTTAACAATTAATATAATGTATCTGATACTTCCAATTAGGTATGCATGTCACTGATTCATGAAGGTTTATCAATTTTCAGCTTTATTGTTGGTAATAATTAAAATGTCGTGAATAATTACAATCATAGATAATGTTCCTGAAAATGTAGCTCGTATACACAATATAATGGAATTAGTGATATTATCACAATTTATATATAAATTTGAATCTGAATAATATGTCCATTTCAAATTCATATAAATGGCTAGTATCTGTAATGACACTAGTAATAAAATAGAACGTGTTGGTATTGAACGGACAATTACTTGTACAATTTATTATTAGTGGGCTTATTATATTTGGCAAACATATTGCAATTATAATAATACGCATTTCATTTTTTAATGAAAGAGTCATACGCATTTCATTTTTTAAGTCCAGCCTTGAGCATTAGTTTATTACTTAAATCTGTCTCATATCTTTATATCTTATAGCTTTACTAAAGAAATATATTGGCTACTCTAAAGAGTAATATCAAAGCAATAATGTTCTATTTCTTATGGGCTAATTCGTAAAATATAAAAAAGTTTTATGTAAAATGGTTTTATGATATAGTGAGGTCATAAGGAGATAAAATAATAAGAAGGAAATTTTGAATTTTAATCAAATGAATGTACTGAGTGATTCGTCTCAAATTGATGTCTCTTCATCCCTGAGTTGATAAGTCGATTAGTCCTGAATCAAAGCGTTTCTAGAGATGTTTTATTACATTCCCTTTGGTATACTTGACCCTTCGTGTAATGAAAAGTGCATTAGAGGTCCCCTTTTAGGAGCTATTACATTAGATTTATATAGGTTATAATAAGAATTTTTGCCGGTAAAAGAAGGTTTACGTTAAAAAGAAACAAATGCTTTAACATAAACAATTCATGAACTTTTAAATATTTTAGGAGTGAGTTTTGATTTGTGATTATAATATTAACAAGAAGTCAAGACTTTCATCAAATTTATGTGAAAGAAACAATTTAAAAAATTAATTCGGTTCCGTGTACTAATAATTCTTTTATTAATGAAATGTTTCTTTGCCCCTCTTTATGCTATGGTTTCATTTTGGTATTGTGTAGAAAGCCAGTGTATTTATAAACATTATTGCTTTTCAATAATTCGTCTATCTTTTTTTGTATGCCGTAGTAAAATATTAACCGCAGTACCCCGTCGTAGCTAAGTTTAATTAGTATGCGCAGATCAAAAATAGTTGACAAGTGGAATCCCCGAGGATTTGAGGCAATTTGTGACCTCGCCTCTCGTAAGGGCATCCCTTCGGCTGCCGCGAATATAAATGTGATCTTGAGTGCCTCTGTGACAGCGACGCACTTGAATTCATTTTCGGGGATTTCCGCATTTGCGGACCATAAATTGTTCGAATTTCGGACGTAGATGGAAATTACTTCAAATGATCTTTTTGCCTACTTCGTCTGAACTTACTAAGAGCGATTAGACTCAAAGTTGTACTTTGAACTTATTTCTAGTTGTTTTGTTATTTTAATACTTTTAAAGTTATGCTTATTAGTCCTATTTCAGTCGTATGTTTTGATTGAAAATGAATATAATACGAATAAAGAAAATACATGTACTGTAAACACGAACACTCTGACGAGAGTGTTCAACTGATAAGAAGTACAACAGTTATATAGATAATGACTTATTAATTTTATTAAACTTAGTCGTTATAAACCTTAGTTGATATTTTTAAATCAGGCTTCCAATATCAAATAAGAATCCAGCTTTTATTAAATCTTTAGAAAATTGCACTGAGAATCTTCGCAATATATTCTCCTTCGCTAGCACTCTCCCCAATCTATGAGGTCATTTGGATTCCACGCATCCCGGCAAAGCGGGCCAGGATAAAGAAATCGAGGCAAATTGAGCGACCGCCTACATATTCTTACAATGAATCAATCTGTATGATAACAACTACCTTACGCTTAAGCTCTTTATGATTTCACTCAAATTCTTCAAACGATATTCTTTCTTAAGCTATAGGAATAAAGATCGAAGTCGTATGCATCAATTTATCTGATTGATTTAGAGTGAATTGAACTACCCAATTGATATGATTTTGAACGCGTTTGAAAGACTTCTTTCTTAGTATCTTTATGTAGATTTAGGGTTCGAGAGGTTTTGGGTTCGTAATAGTTTAATTAAGGAACTTTTATGCTTATCTTTGAATATTTTATAATTATTTTCATAGTTTAATATACAACGTATTGATGCTTTAATAAAATTGTTCCTCACGTACTAGATTGCTGAAAATCCCGTAAAAGATAAAAGATTAAGCTTTTCAATCTCACAGCTAATAAATCCATTTCAAGTTTAATATTCCGTTCACCTTCGTCATTTTCACGAAGGCCTCAAAGTCGAGGAGTCTTAAAAATTGCACAATGCAAGAGAAACAAAAGACGGTTGCCCTCGGAAATTCTTCATTATGCCGGCACAATGACGTTACGGGCTGTTCCCTTGTAATATATTTCTGGAACATTCTAGAATATTCCACGGTGAAATATCTATTTTGGACGTATAGGTAAATGTTTAGAGAGGGTTATATCCAATTTTAATATCTTTAATCTAAGCTTTTAATAACGAAGAAAGTGGTTGATGAAAATGAGGTTTTGTTAAAATCTATATATATAAAAGAAAGTCGTGTTAGTTACACCATTTATAACTCGATAACGGCTCAACTAATTTGGTTAAAAATTGGTAGGGTTGTACTTTAGAACCAGGAGAAGGACATAGGATACTTTTTATCCAATTTTCCAGGGGAATAATTTTTTTATGAAAGTCAACGCGGACGGAGTCGCGGGCAACAGCTAGTAACTAATAATATAATCTCTCTTTTATAACTTTTACGTTTTAGAAATAAAGACTTAAAATAAATATACTATAATTCGTCTACGAAGTGAAAGAACATAATAAAGAAATTACAAATAAGATATATAATAAAATACAATCGAAATAAACTTTATACTTGAAAATTCTTGTTTCTTGTTTGAAAGTTGGTGACATCCCAATTTCCCGGAACGAAGTAATTAATAATATAATGTATCGCACGCTAAATGTATATTAAATTCAAAGTTCCAGGCAGTACTTTGAAACTTCGCTCTAAATATAAATAATTATATTTTTCGAACATCTTACTCAAGAGTTTTGTGTAGAGAACTTCATTTATTGTTAAAGGAAAATGACATGAAAAGATGAATAATCTCCTTATAAAACTGGCTCCGATTTTCAATAAGACCTAATTCAGTTTTTTTTGTTAAAACAGTCTATGTGCAATAGTAACTGCATGACTAGTTTAGAAACTGAGATACTTCTCATCAGAGATGTCGTTACGTTAATTCAGTAAGTTGAAGTACCAGAAAGCCTTCTGGTACTTCGATATTCTTTTCATTCATTCTGGTATTTTTCCCTTCTTGCACTCCTAAAGGAGGGAAATCGTTTTATTCTTTTTTCATAAATCTTTAAAATTCGCGAGGCTTTTTTTTTGCGAACTTTGCGAATGTCCATGGGCAGAGTTGCCGTTTTACGGCCAACTACTCATACGTGAATCAAATTTAAGCACTATAGTCCCCTAAAAAGTGTTAAATAATAACGACATAAAACAGTACTGTCAGTTATTGGCACTATTTAGATAACCAAATTGTCTCCAATTAGATTTAACTTGCTATCTGAAACCAAGCCTATTTAGTTAAACCCTGATCTTGTTCTTAGTCCTGTCTCAACTTGGTTTATTAATATCAGGTCTTAGATAGGATACTAGAATTGTAGACTTGTACCCGTTTCTATAGGCTATTGTTTTGTCACAACAAAAGCTTGTATTTATTAAGGGTCTAAGCTTGTCTGGATCAAGGTGATCTCTTGTCAGAGAAGTCTAGACTTGTTGATATAACCTAGTTCATGATTTTCCTTTATATTTTAAGTGTTGTTTATATTTAGCTCTCTCATTTTTCTTAGTTACAGTTATTAATGAAAATAGGAAACTATTAATTTGAGTTCTATCATTGTTTAGCTTATCATACTGAAAATGCGTCTTCTAATTACTGCTTATTTTTTACTATAACCTTCTTTTTCGGTTTCTCTTGATTGTACACAGGCAGATACTTAGATAGACGAAATTTATGAAAGAAACGATAAAGAGGACGAATCATCGTAATCAGATATTTGTTAAGGTATCTGGTTATACTATAAGTATGAAAGTTTTTTTTTTATAGCATAGGGGGCAAACGAGCAGGCGAGCCACCTGATGGTAAGTGGTCATCGCCGCCCATGAACACTCGCAGAGCTTGACAACTCTGAAGTGGGTTGCCGACCTTTTAGATAGTTAATAAGTTTTCCGTTAGTAAGCCAGTACATACAAGAAGAGCTTTTCCGTTACTTTAGAGTAATGATTAATAGCGAAGGTACAAATAATATTTCTACAATTTTACATATTTATGAGCTTTAGTCAGGGTCTCATATTATAAGGGTCACATCAAAGTAGCTTTCCGGCCGCCCGATAACATTATCCTAAATATGTATTTTATATTACAGGTAATGAAAAAAGGATACCATTATGCCTGCATTAACATTTTCTTAAAATATGATTTGTGTTTTATTCATATTTTCTTTTTTATAAGAACTATAATATGTATGTTGTTTTTCTGTTAATCTATACTAATATTATAAAGAAGTAAAGTTTGTGTGTTTGTTAAATTGTAAGGGGTAATCTTGAGATCTACTGAACCGATTTTAAAAATTCTTTCACCAATAGAAACCCACATTATTGCCGAGCGTCTAAGGCTATATAAAAAACCGAAAATGATTATTAAAATTATGCCCAACTAAGTGGGCACGGGTCAGCTGGTCTTAGATAATATTACTAGTTGTGCCACGTGGTTTAAGATCCGTTATTACATTAGGTAATTGTTTTTAAATTACTTAATACTGTCTTTGTTTATATTATAGTAATACTCAATTTTATGTGTATATGGCATATGTGACTTTTTCCTATTCCTAAAATCTTCTTTTTTTCGACCATTCTTACCTAACTAATATGACCAATAATACCATTGAATCTTGTGTTAAAATTGATCCTGCAGAAACATTTATTTCTTAACCAAAGTAATACAGCCACTTTGTCCTGCTGTGTCATTCTCTTCATAAATATTAGGTTTCGGGTGGACAGCTAATCGGAAGTAAGCCGATGACAGATGAAGGGATAATGGTCGAGGCGAAGTACCGAAGGGCCTGTGACGGGAGATATTCTGATAATACATCAAATTCAGGTGGAACTATAAGTGACCTTAAATTAACATCAAATTCTTTAGTTTATAAAGTAAGTAAAGTATCGTGTTGAGTCATTTGACAGTAGTATGCCATGTTACTTACTGTGTATTCTGGATAAGTCATTTAAACAATTAATTTTATAAATAAATAATAATATTTTTACATTACCAATTCTGATGGACTTATAAGAGGCTTAAGGAGTATTGGAAAATTATAATTCCTACTTCTCGGACTAATTACCATTACTGGACGTAAATTTTCACAATGCAGTACCATTCCAATACGAGCTAACATATAATAAATAAAAAACTGTTACAAAAGCAATATGCACAAACACTACCATCCTTCTCAGAGTTATCTTAACGTTGATAAGGTATGTTTCATTACCGACGCGTATATTCATCTCAAGTAATTACTATTTCTGTAGAATTAATCGTACATTTAACCCAGCTTCGGAGGTCTTGTACTATTTAATACCGTATATATTGTACGAATATTTCTTACTGCTTCACGTTTCTAGAATTAACAATAGCAGAGTTTACATATCACAAGGTTTATATATTTTAAAGGCGGAAAAAGTTACAGGCACATTCTTATAGAAATATCGGGCAAACTCGCTAAAGGTCTCATACTTACAAAACCCATAGAATATAAATAAAGATAGACACACAATTTACTTTCATAGATCGTCGCTGCAGACGATGCACTGCAGCGACGTAAAAAATCGAAATTCGTATGCTTTTCGTACATTTAATTTTTTTCACATTCATAGGGTTAACTTCTGATTGCAGCAACATTATCCGGGGGCTTTATGTGCGTCTCATCGAGTACAAGAACTTGCTGTTATCACCTACATATTTACATTTTTATTTTTTGGCTTCACTTACGGCCGGCCGATAATTAAGAGACTATTAGTCTATGCGTCGTCTATGTGTAAACCAAAATAATTATAGATAAGAACTATCAATCCTGTTCTTTAGAGAAACGTAATGAAAACCATAAGCATTGACAAAGCTTTAAATAGTAGAGTATAATGTTCCATTTAACTGGAACTATTTCAAGTACGTCGTTAACACGTAACTTGAACTGTATGACTCACTCGCTCGTATCGTGTATCGTTCATTACTCACTCACTCGTATCGCGTTTCGTTCACTCGTAATGAATTTACCCCTTAGAAGCGAGTAATGAAATATTTTGACGTTCAACACGATGAAAAGTTACTTTCATTAAGGTAAAGTTTTGATTTTAGATATAGACATTATGTTGGAGAAAATATCGAGTAGCGATTGAAAATAATTCTACACGTTAGAATAGTATTCATTAACAATAGAGGTACTAAGTACTCCTTTATACTGATGGTGCCCGGATGTCACTTTTTGAAGCAAATAGTGTTTTTTTTCATTGTTATTCTAAAGTTCATAACATTTATCACTAATAAATTTTTGTAATATTATTTCTTCTTAATAAGCCCATTGTTCAAGCATTGTAACATATTATTAAAATTCTTTTCAATCTCTTTACTAAGAAAGAGTACAAACATCCGTATCTTTGCAAACTTGCACATTTATTATATGAAGTATAAGGAAGAAGGATATGAAAGGAAAACAAACAGAAGGGCCTTCCATATTATTTAGTAAAGTTTGAGCATTCGCTCGCTAGCTACAAACATTACGTAGGTTCAAGTGACGGCAGCCGGCAGGAGTACGGGAGCAATATGCGTTCAAGTTAAATAATGTTCGGTGAATTACTTCAGCGTCAACATTATTACTATGAGTTTGGATACAAATTTATATTACATTCTGAGTAAAATACCTACAGACGTATTGAATAGTTTATAAACCTTTTCACTTGTTGCAATAGACTACTGTCTAAGTCTAGATATAACTAAGAAACATAAGCTGGATTACTTGCAATAAAATGCATATTGCTTCGAGAAAAGGATTGTACGGCCGTGCCGCTTTTTTGCTCGACTTGGTGGGGGCACCCCTGATATGACAAAGCGGTTCGCAAGCAATTTCTTCGCAATATGGTCATCATAAAGATAAGGTTTGCGTATCATGGGACTACCCTTAGAATTACTCATTGGGATCTTGGACTCTTGGGGTCATTAACGTCATATTTACAATATTTTTTTACAAGCACTGAAACATAATTTCTTTTTTGTTACTTTGTAATGAGACTTAACCTTAGAAACAATGATTTTATATTGATTAAATTTTCGTTGGATAATAACAATAGAAAAACTTTAAATTAAAGCTTACAAGTTAACCGAGCTATAAAGAGCTTGTAGTGACGGTGAAGTATAAGAGCGATATGGGTTCAAGTTAAATAATTTTCGGCGCAGAACCGCTCACGAACATGCAACGTCAACATTGTTACTAGGAAGTTTGATTAAATACTTAATAGTGAAACGAACGTATAGTTCTATTTGGAACTTTTAGTGTGAGTATTAATGTTCAAGTTAATGAACAAGGTGATAATGTAAAGCCATATACTCCTTAAAGTTTTAAAATGAGGTTGAAGCAATAGACACCAAAACGGTTTTAATAAACTAAAAAGAATAGCAAAATAATATAAGTAAAAAATACTGTCATATTTTTTTATAAATATTATAGTAAATAATTAACACTAAAACAAACTGTCGATTTGAAAACAAAAAAATCTAGAATTAACGATTGCCTTTCTAAACATAATAATAGTGCCCTTGAATGCCTGGTTCCTCAAAGTTAAGAATCTTATTTCAATTCCAATTATATCTTTCAGTTGCAAATAACGTCCAGAGTATCATACTATATGTTAATCTTTATCTAATATTCTGATATACGTATTCATTACAGGTTGTTGTAAACGATACGCCTACCCTAGCTAAATAGTGTTCGCCGAATTACAAACACGTAAAGTCAACATCATTACTGAATGAAGTCTGGATTAAAATGTTTGGAGCGCGCTCGATTTTCGCGAAATATATTTACATGCATGGGCCAAGTCAATATTTGTATCATAACAATGTATATTGTTGAGTTTAGATAACGAGAGATGGAAAGGGTTTGT
>JADANM010005346.1:978471-1010376 GCA_026213755.1 Eurema hecabe | reverse complement strand
CATAAGTAACATAGGTACAAAATATTAATACTTTTAAATCATTCTATATCTTATTAATACTTTACTTTTTAATCTCGTCCTATTCTAATATTCATTATAAAGATGTGTAATCTGTGAATTTACAGAAGCTGTTATGCAATTTCTATTACTACTAGATAACCATTTTCAACGTTGGAACGCTTTTTGACGGAGCCTATGTGATAAAAGTGTAAGTCCTTTGTATGAATTTGTTTGTTAAGGTTCGCCAACATGAGGAGCAAAAAGGCAAGTATCAACAAATATTGACAGAGAACAAATAAGCTGTGGGTCACCAGAATTTTAGGGTATTTTGGACTCAATCCTTTTTATCGTACTCAACGACTAGAGAATAGTTTTAAAGCAATTTTTAGGTAAGGACTTTAAAAAGTACTCGATTTTTCGATTTCTTTGAGGTGAATAAATAAGAGGTCACCTCAATTTTCGTTTTTATAATAAAAGTAGATATCATTTGAGCGTGTTAGTACAGATATTTGACTATTTATTTTTTATGGCTGTACCATCTATTCTATTCTAATTACTTGTAGCCAGTTGTGTACAATGATTTCATTTATTTTCGCGTAACATCCTTTTTTATTGATCATTTTTTTGCTGAATCGACTTATATATGATTATAATCAAGATCATAATTTATTGTTTTTAATTTGCTTCACTATTAATTATAAAAAAAGCAAACCCTAGTAAGAGGTAATCTAAAAACACATACCTATATAACAAAAGAAGCTACCAGGCTGTCATAAAATCAAAGAAGTATCGCAACGCAATAGATAATTATCGTATCGGTTACATGTGCAATGCGGACGGCCTTCACGACGTGAATACAAAGTGCCCTAAGTCCACGTGCCGTTAAAGGCGAGACCTTGCCTACAATGGTGAACAAAGACAGCTAAATATTTTTATTGCATACTAGTATTAGATGCGTTGTTGCCCCAAATTAAGAAATAACATGGAATGTTGCTAATTACACGTTTTGCATGACCATAGAAAAACCTATAGGCGTTTGAACACACGTTATATTTCCTTTATAAAAACTCCGTACTTATCATTATTTACTAGCCGCAATCCCCGGTTTTCCTTGCGTATGTTTCGTGCCTCCATCAATAGCGATGTAAAGGTTATTATGTGTGCTAGTATGCCAATATTCAGCCAGTTCCATTACGTATTATTTTTTGTTTATTTGGAAAATTGCCAAAGTATGGAATGAGCACCCTGGATGGGTCTTCCCCGAATGTTAAAACCCGGGTTCATGCAAAGCAAGAGTGAACTAGTTTCCTCTAGACAAACGAGCTCCATCTTCGACCGTAGCGTCGCTTACCACCAGACCTGTAGTCAAGCGCTCGCCTATTGCAGTATAAAAAAGTAGTGTTTGCGTTAAAGATACATATACAAGATGTCCAAAAATATATAGGACAATAGATCATTAAGTCAAGAGGCTCAATTCATACAGTGCCAGACAAAAATATGACTCCAATATTGAGTTGGTAGTACGTCATACAGAATTACTTTACATTTAAAGTATTAGTACCATTAAAATAATTAAAAATTCCCAGCAACGAATTTACAGTCGTCAGCATTAATTGATCCCGAATTAATTAATGTTGTTTTATGGGTCTGGTCGTAAACCTGGTTTCTGATTTCGTTACTGAGAGCTGGGAGCCTTTGTATCTTATAAATATTTCTATAAATTCCAGAGAAACTTTGTTCTTTCTTCCATGTTTTCTTAAGTTCTATAGATATATAGTTAATATTTTTTGCCCATAGTCTGTATTTTAAAATAACCGGACAATAGTGAATTAAATTCGTCCACTTACATAACATTATTTTAAAATTATTAAATTAAATTAATGTACATTTCAAGCTTGACGTGTTTGCTTTAATTTCAAAATAAGCATTTGATGGCGGAATTCTGAAATGCTATTCAATTTCAAGTAGAACTCAAAACGGTCCGATTTGACAGTTCGTTATACAAATCTGTCAAAATCTTCTAGACTTGAGGGGTGCTTAAATTTGATTTGCATGTATGTTGGCCGTGACTTATATTTTAAGATTTCATTACAAGTGTTTCGTTTTCAGATAATTTTGTATTCATGTTCTCCCTAGAACTGGATCGGATTTTAGGCGAGTGACACCGCGGGATATAATTAGTTAACTAAAAACATCTGCTGATGACTTAAATGATATTCAAGGCAAAGTCAAGCACCGCTATTAATGGGTTCCAAAGCGATTTGGGATAATTAAAGGCCAATGTGACCTCAGGGTTCAACGGACGGACGTTTCATATAAACAAACGAATGACCTTTAGAAATAGTGACAACTAGTTTCGTATAGCCCAAGAGCTTGTATTAAAGTCGCGTTTTATTTATTTCCATATAAGGTATTTGTGAAAAAAAAATCAAAGTATCGAACAAGAAATTTATAATCGTATTATAATTCTACTAGTTACACCGTAGGTTTTGCTCAGTTATATTAAATTCCTTTTAACTTGCAACACTGCTGTTGAATCAAATAAATGATGATTTTTATATAATTACGAATAAAAGTAACACTTTTAAATCGTAATTATATCAAAAAAATGTTTTCCACTATATTAAATTGAACCCAATAAGTTTTAATAAACTTAAACTCTGAACAAGAACTATTTTACTAAAAATAATTTCGCTACAAAGCTCCTTGTCTATTTAAGAGTCAAAGACCTGAACTGGTAATAAAAATGTATTTTGCATTGCAAAATTAGCAGCATCAGTATAAATGATGGCAATAAAATCGATTCCCAGCCTGATACGTTGATATTATTAATGATTTTGCTTTTCCTCGTGTTTCTTGGAAGACTTTTTGTTTTAAATTTAAGTCTAGGAAATTTGATTGTTCTTTTGCTGGCCGTACTATTGCGCAGCGAATTAACGAAGTTATTTTATTTGTTTTAAATTATATAGGACTAGTTAAATAACTAGTCCTATATAATTTAAAAGTCATGTTCAGAACATATTTATGTTCTGAACATGTAAAGGAGCTTGTTAAAGCCCTCTTTTCGAGGTTAAAACAATTTCATTATTTTTATAAGTTCATTTTGATTTAAAATGGTCTAGTAGCTTCGTGCGTAAAATTGTAACATAAATTAATATTGGCTTGTTTATAATAATAATCGTCGTAAGCGGTTATCATTTCAAAATTGTTGTAGGACTTATAAAAATAAATAAGTAGTAATAATATGAATTTAAAATAATAACGAAATTTTAATTAAAGTTATACTCGAAAGATAAAAAAATTGTCAATTTAGATGTCAAATTCAAACGGGTAAAAATAAAACCGTTTATTCAGCACACGTTTAAAATTAGAACTCCGAACATCATTCAAGCAAGTTGTAGAACGGGGAAAACCCTAAATGGAATTTTTATAATCTACCCATCCGTTGTTTTTGTCGAATTTCTTTGCGAACCTTTTAATTAAAAACCTAGGTGCAGCAAAAAGCACATTCGTCAAGGCTTGCTCGGTTAAAACACCTTTTTCGCGAACATTTTCGCGCCAAACGATTCTAGAATCTATGGTTTTTGCGGATAATTTATTTTTCTATGCGGGCAACATTTTAGTTTTAAAGTGTTTTATGTTCCGCTGCGCTTTTTATATGTAGTGAGGGATGTAAGTTTTCCACAAATATAACTTGTACCTACTATAGTTTTCTCGCAAAAAAAAATTCTCTATAAAAGTTCTAATACAGGAAAAGTTCAAGTATCATTTTGTAGATAGGAGTTGTACCATTTACGAAAACATTGTAGTAATACATACGTTAATTGTAGCAATTACTCTAAATGCGATTACTGAATTGTGACTGGGATTTGATTGTAGATACTAATAAGACATAAAATTCATTTCTCCCCGACTAAAAATGCATCAAAGCGAAGCATTTAAGAAGCATAAATAAATATGCAATATTTAGATTTTGTAATATAATATAAATACATTAATATGATATTCCATTAAAGAACGGTTTATAAAGTGCAATAGAAGCTCACGTGCTTGAAATATGCGTCAATAACCAATTAACTTGACCTCTGATCATATATTATATATTAGCCATCGATAATTGAAACAATCTTAATAGATGTAATTTACATTAAATTTGCATTAAGTACTGCGCATTCAATCGTTAGGTACTGATTTTTTATTACTAACTAGCTTAGCCCTGCAGTTTCAGCTGCATAGTTACTATTATCGTGTAAATACCGAGATAAAAAGTGTCATATGTGTTAACCTAGAGTCTAATTAATATACTTCTATTATATAATCTATCTCTACGATAAGCTTCAGCCAAATCTGTTCATTAGTTAAAAATAAACTTACATACATCCTTATAATCGTTCAGATAGCAAGACTAACCTCGCCCCGCGTAAAGAAAAAGAAGAAAAAAAACATAAAAGTGATAAATATAATACACATACACATTCACCGGGGGTAGGTCTCTTTCGCAGGAGACCGACTGGGTGGGTACCCCCACAGTGCCAGACATTCTACCGCCTGAGCAGTGATATGCAAATGTCACTGTGCTCCGATCTGAAGGGCACTGTAGCCAGCGTGATTCCTGGGCCAATGAGTCTTAACATCTTGTGACTCAAAGTGGGGTGCATCGGTGTAGTGCACCTCTGTCCGGAGTAGCTTTAGCAAAGTTCCGGGTAGCACTGCACTGGTTATGGGCTGGGGTTTCTCTTAACATCAGGAGTGCGTCCAGCTCGTCTCCCTACTTCATCGCATTAAAAAAAACATACGTAACATAATCTCAGCAATCTCAAAATTATTAGAACAAATCTCGTGCCATTCAAGACATTGAGATGACGCACTTATTACGGAAGAGCTCACACCTGATCCCGCGCCGCGCATTCCAACATAATTGAGTTTCAACAGCAAAAACAATGGAAACTTGATTGATCGTGTCGGAAGCTCATTACTGGCTATACAAATGGTTTTTCTTTTAAATGTTAGACAAGTTTATGATGCTAGCTCTGCCCTGCGTTAGCTATTGCCTCTTAATTAAAAAAATATATGTCTTCAACTGGACTTCGTATACGATAGCTGTAATACCGGCAAGTAACTATTTGTTGGCATTTTCAAGTAAGTGTAAGGGTTAAAAAAATTAGAAAAGGTACCAAAAAAAGAAAGATTAGAACAATTACGGCTAACGTATTTATATAAAAATCTTATATTGGCATTTTTCTTTAGTTTAATAATTAATCTTTTGGGGACGCTGGCCAATACAAAAACAAAATGGAATGGAAATTTCAATAGACTAATAATTGAATGATAATGTGAATATGCTCTTAATATATGAGCGAACGTTGTCAAGTACCTGCGACCCCAAGGGAAAGAAAACAAATGAGACTCAAACCGAACGTAAAAAAACTCCACCTTGGCAGTTGGTTTACCATCCTCAAGTACACGGCAATAAAATAAAAATACATTGTTAACGGCAGTAAAAATCCAACGATGACCAAGCCCCGTGAAAACGCCGTAAATGAACAACGGACAATAAAACAAGCAATAGAGAATATTTATGAATATTCCTTTATGACTTCAGCGCTAAGTTTTGCATAGAATTCTGAATTCAAAGTTACGAACAAAAATCGCGTCGTTCAAATTATTTTTATTTACAAAATCTTTGTTTTGACTACGATTGTCGTTAAAGTTTTAAAAATCTGGTCTGATGTGTATTAAAATAAATTTGTTTCATAAAAATACCTTATCTGTAAAACGTTATGTCGGAATATTAAAGTAAGGTATAAATCTACCTTACTTTTGAGGATTACTAGACTATTTAATATAACAATAAAAAAACTTGGGTACCATGGTAATATGTAATAGTCGTTCCACATACCATCGCGTGGCTTATATAAATCTGAAGAATTTATTTGAAAACGCTATACTCTGTGGCAGCAGGACAAAGTCATAGTCAAAATATCCACATTACGTAAGAATTTACTTGAACACAAAATTACAAAAACAACCCTCAAGGGTGGAAAATTGGGGATGAACTTTTTTAAACGCAATATCTCCGCCGATTATGAACCAATTTGAACGATTATTTTTTTGTTGAATAGGTATTATCATGAAGTCGGTTTTTTAGGTTAATTATAGTAATCTCCTTAAAACACATAATTGAATCAAAGACATCTACAGACAACATTCAACATCTTCGATACGTAAAATGTTAAGGCCATCCAACCGGTTCGCTCATCACACGATTCTAGTTCAATAACATTACAATTAGTTTACAATTTCATTAAAGCCTTATCGAGTTGAGGTCAAAGGATGCGTTTATTTGCATGAAACCTGCGTTTACAAATAATATCATCATAATTTGTTATCGCTTATGATCAGTTCATTACAATTATTCTTTCGATGCATTTTTCGTTATGTTGGTGCTGGTTTAAATGAAATCGTCTAACACAAACTAAAAATATAGTGTTCAAAGTTTTAAATTTTTGACAAAAATAACGTTCATTATGTAGCATCGGAGCAAGGTATTAATTAATTAATTTAATCTTGCAAAATCTTACTTTTTAGTTAATAAATTTAAAATAATTATACCTACTGTTCATTTTTTGTTAAAAAATATTTGCAATTCTAAATTTAAGAATATCAATGATTTAAGCGAAATACCGAACTTACTTTTATCGATTATTATAATATATGTGCTGTCATTTAAATTCAACTTACATGCCGATGCCTAAACAAATGCATTTTTTATTCATTAATTCATATCTATCAATAGATTGTTTACAATTCTATACATAAATAAATAAATCTATTACACATAGTTTAACAATAATGTCAAGTTCGTGCCAACAGGTTTTAACTAGCAACACAATATATTTTATCTGTGCGCCGATTTAATGGCGGGAAAAATGACGTAACGCAGATAACTAAGATTAAGGACAGCTGTTGCAGTTAGCGCTTGTAGTTTTAAAATTCAACATTTAAAATTAATATTTTTTTATAAACAATGGGTATTTATTTTTAAAATGCAATAAAAATTAACTACCAAATTACAAACAGTTTTAATTTAATTTCGATTGTACAAAATTAGTTTTTAAGACATGACGTATTGCTAGACTTTGACGCGTTCAAACAACCTAAATCCATAGATAGAATAAGAAAAAAATAATGACATTTATTTTTTTTGTGATAAGAAAAATCCCACAGATTACATAAGCGTCACAGATCCACCATTGAATCGAAGGCCTTGGTCACATCTAATTACGGTTAGGAATTCTCATTGTCTATTTGTGTTGCATTGTTCGCGTGTCATTCATAATTTAAATGGAATATTATTTATGTTAAAATGTTATCTATTTTACCAAATATGACGCTGTTTATTTCAAGTACAAATGACGTTATGTACTTACGATGTTACGACGCGTTGACTCCTCTTTGTACCTAGAACAAAATACTATTATTGATACATGCTTCTAGAAATAGCTTTATTTTTATGGGTTATTTATAGCTTTAATTGAAAAAGAGTACGGTTCATATACAAATTTGTTCTTTTCTTACAATATGTTCATAATATTGTTTTTAAGTACATTTCGCAAGATATATTTCTATTACATTCATTACCTTTAAGGTCTCTACCCCACGTGGTAGTGGATGAACAAGTCATAAATCTTATATAACTATTATAAAGTATAAACGCATGATTCACGTGTTCAATATTAATTGATCAAAAATTAATTAATCTGCATTGTATTTACATAAAAAACAGAGACTCGTATATAAAAATAACTCATACTATAAATATGTACTCATACATCAAAATTGTTTTATATCCGACTCGAATAATTTTTTCAGTTACAAAGAAAAAATTATAACAAATTTGTTTAGTTACTTGGCCTTTTTATAACTTTTAAAACTTTCAACTATATAGTATTGCCATACAACAAAACATAAATAATAATTCTCTAGACTTAGATTATCTCTGAACTGACTTTTATTAAATCGGTCCATTGGTTGAGCTGTTAATGTTTTTAATTCGCAGAAAATACAGAAGTAAGAAATCATAGTAAAATAATACTATATGTAATAAAATTAAGAACAATATCAGTGTTCTTGACCTACGTTAAACGATCTTCGACACGTAAACCTATATTTAAATAAACATTGTAAATTAAGAGGTTGGCGCGTCTCCAATGCCGGTGGTCAATCACGGCCGAGCCGTTGGCGCGAAACCACTTCCTACATGCGTGAATTATGTGCATTTATTAGTATAAGGGCGAAACCACTTGCCACACCACTGATACTATCCTCAATACGAGTAGAATGACTTCTATTGAGTGAATAATGTTAATGAATTTTTTTAATATAAAATATATGAAAGTTGAAAATATACTACAAAAAAGCAAAGAAATACGAAATCAAACTCCATACATAATATAAAATACAATAAAACTGAACCAACTTCGCGAATTTGCCTTAGAAAGATTTCATTAAATATACATATAATTCGTATATCATAAATAAATAAGATACAATATCACATAAAAATACTAATTATACCTATTTTCTTACTGATGATATGATCCCGACTACATCACTCGTTATAATTGTATAACGATGAAAACATTTTAAACGTCTGGTTAGATAAATATTAGTGTCACTGTGTGGAAACGCACTAATACCATTATATGTATAAAAAATTGTATTCCTTTTTTTTCTTTGACCTTTCTTTCCCTTGTTAAAAAGGGCAACACATTCAATCCCAAAATGGAGGTTGAGTTCTCTTCAGTTTCGCGGCAAAACAATAATTCCAAGCTAAAACAAGATATTTAAACTAAACTGATACCATCGTATTGAGATAATATTTTCAAAATATTCACACCAGAAGTTTGATATGAAATCTTAAATTACTTGTGTTTATTAACAATTCGCTAACCGAAGAAGTTTCATCTTTTCCTTGTTGACTAAACTACTGACGGTTTCTTCAAACATTTCACGGGACTATTATTGAGTTAAAAATATATTTACAGTCCCACGGTTTTACCATGCGTTGAAAATTGTAAACTTAAGGCTTAGGTGCGTTGGTTAGTCGAATTGGGCGATTTAAGAAAGTACCAAAGTCAAAGTTAGTCTTATCTTTATTAAAATAGGCTACATATTGTAACACTTTTGAATCGTCATGGTATTACAACATTTACCAGGTTTGGAAAGCAATTTATACAGAGAAAAGCCGGAATGAAACGGATTGATTGACTAATATGCTCTTTTAAAATAAAAGGAAACAATTGCAATGACAAATAAACGAAATCCATAATTTTATGAAATCGTATGTCATATGTAAAGGTGACTCACAACACCGCTTACTATTTTGCTAATTGTATAAGGTTTAATTAATTACCATAGACTACTTATGTCTCGTATTTAAACTGGCAACTTTTTCCTAATTTAAAGATTTATTTTATCTATAAAACGCGTAAAACCTTTCCCTTCTTTGTCATTATAAAGTTTTAAGGTTACGTGCGTGTTTATAATAAAATAATTATATAAAAAGCCATTTCAAGGCGATTAAACACGAACCTTGACACGAGATATAATCTACATAGAACGGAAGTGCACATCAGATACGAGCACAATGGGATATTAAAATGGCGGGTACATAGCATTTCTACCCGATAAGTGTCACCTTTGACGTTTGATAACGCTTCCTGAAGACAATCAAAGGTCTATCGGATTTGACATGCGCTGTCAAAATATGTCCTTGCTAGCTTGAAAAAGTCTGAAGAAAAAGAGAATTTAAGTACCTAGTTTTGCTTATTATAATATTATAGTAATAATTAGTGAAACCTAGTAAAACGCTAGTGAATAATAGGTAGAAATAAACTGTCTTAAAACTGTTAAATTATTGCGCCTTTATTTATGTAATTTAAAGTAAAGCTTGTATTTTTTATTACGGTGTACTATGTAAATAAAATATACTTTATAATTGTTTTTCTATTTTTACGAGTACTTGTCGCTTCAATTGAGGAAAACCATACGAGTGAATTTTAGCGTGCATAATAATAGGACATGTGGGTACCTGATTGGTACCTGATGGGTACTTGATTTTCCTCCTTTATTTTTCATGTTCGTATTTTACAAACTCTTAGGGATTATTGTAAAGTCTTTAAAAAAATGTTTTTATTCAATTAAGGTGACACATGTTCAACTCAAGAACGTCGAGTCAATACAACCTTTTTAGAGTGATGATTTTTTTTTTCAATTAATTTTAATCGTTATCTTAATATAATTTAAAGCTGGAGTATATTTCAGAACTTTATAGATAAAGCTCCATTTAATATTCGAACCATTCTCTTCTTAATAAAAATATATTTGCTATCTTCTCCTTTTTTAAAACACATACATATTTACATAACACATTGCTGATATTTATCGCCACATCCAATTTCATAACACGTGAAAACGCGCCATTTTGTATCTGCCACAGATATCGTAAACCCGCGCGAAAACAGTATAAAAATATTTTATTGTCTATGGATAGAAACTCCTTGAGGTTTTATATTTCGTTATTTGGCGTTTATGGTATTATCTTTTCTACTAAACTGTAAATTATGTGCGTTAAATTCCAATGGTCTATATTGTTCTAACATTTAGTTATATTGGAGAGTTACCAAGTCACAGCATGTGTACCAAACGAATATACATATTTTCATGACATTTGCTACATTCATCCCTATACTGACTAAATAGTATGTTTCTACGCTGCATAAAGGTAATAGTTTTTATCAAAATTTTCGAATATGAACTAAAATCGAATATGGTCATATTTACAAGTGAACGTATTTCCAAATCAGTTAATTTCAGGAGCAGCTTCTATAAGGAAACTATTTTCGTGGTCTACTACTCCCGAATAACCGCTATTCTGAGAGCTCGCCCTCAGGATAGCATTTCTTATTGATTTTTTATAAAGTTTGTAACTCATTCATTAAAACAGTTTAGTACTTTAGTTTGTTAGCGGGAAGTTTGCCTAATGGTTAACCATCTCCACCAAAAAACAGTCGCAAACCTCACGAAAGCGTTGCCGACCTCTAAAAAGGCGGAAAAGGCAAAAATTCCTTGACTTTTGAAAAGGAATAGAGAAGGTAATAAAAATCAAACTAACCCTCATAACTAAAGCTATTTAGCACCTGTGAAACCAAGCGATTGACGTGCTTCAAAAGCTTTGATGCACAATTTAAAACGAGGGAGTTTTTATGAGTAAAGTTCAATGTTCGCTGCCAAATAAATCCCGGCTATCAGCCAACAAGTTACTCGTGAAACGAATTAATTGCCTTTTATGTTTCCTGCATGTATAAGTTTTTAAGTGGATTTTTATTATGGATGAGAAAATCAATATTGTTTACTGTGGTGTACTATAATGCACCTGGAATAAGTAGAATGTCTCTCTAAATAAGTATATGAAGGTTTTTCTAAGCGCAAAATTTAAGAACAGCTCCAAACTTTCGCCAATTTGTTTGAATAGGGTGCACTGATAATTATTAATAATGGTTAAGATCTTTTATAGTAGTAGTCAAAAAAGGACATAAAAAAACAACAAATACATTTAATTTGAATTTTTTAAAATGTAAAACTGAAGACAGACAGACAGACGATATTGCGTATTCATTTTTATAAAGCTAAATATTTACTTCACTAACTATTTATGGCATAAACAGGCGCTGACTGCGAATCTTGCCGCGAATTTTATAAGTTCATTGCACTTGACATAGATAATATTAGAACAGATTAAAAAAACATCTTTGATTAAATCATCTGTGGACATCATTATTTAGAATTTAGATGATGTAAGTGACTTGTTGCGAGACATTATAGAAACTGGAAATGTAACGAATGCATCTCTAGAAGAGGAAAATAAATATCTAAAAATTGATATTTGTAAGATATGCCTTCAGCATTTTGCTTTACCAAATTGTACACGTTTATATCCCGGATGCAATGACGTGGAGTTTCTATGTAGCATGGTAGTGCCAATAGCATTTTACTTAACAGTTTTTTTCCCCTTTTTTATGGTTAAACTAACTTAAACTTCATCTCTAATTTTTATTAAACTATTAGGTAGTATATAACAGAGTCTTTCTTCTATCTGTCTCCATGTATGCTGTTGTTTTTCATTCTGCCGTTTTTTTAATATATAAAGTGATTTAAGAGAAATTCAACTTCTTAATTATTAAGGCTGGTAGCTAGTATAAATATAAAGTAATTAAAATCATAATTTCCAAACACAAAACACTACGTATCGTAAAAGAATTCCTTACCGTCGCTAACATACTAAAATTGCTAGTAATTCAGGCTCCAACAGAACGTCGTCTATTGAATAGCTTCGAGCTTTGTCTGCTCGTACACGATCGATACCCTTTGACACCACATCCAATCTAACCAGATAAAAAATTGGTTAAATATTAGTAGATGTAGTAGTAGAGGTAAAAGTTTTATTTTTTTGTACGTGTAATTCATTATTCATAAGGTAGAGTGTGGACGGTGGATCATAATGTCTTCTGCAACTCCGTGTTGATAAGTAATATTGACGGACAGAGGACTTCCTCTAAATGAACGATACCTTGGCCACTCGAACCCTGACTGGTCTGTAAGCCTTAATGGTTCAGTGATGTTGTGTAAGTCTATACATATATATCACAGGATGCAGAATTCGTTATATAAGTATGAGTAATTCTAAATCTATTTACGTTTTTTGTTTAAATTATTAAATTTTCAATAACAATATCTTTGTATTTTTCTACATGATCTACTTATACATCTGTAACATGAGTTCTTCGACAAAGAACAATCTTCAAACAATCTCGATTAACTGATTTATTCTATTACCTGCATTCAAACCACCGCCTCATCAGTTGAATCGTTCCTTCAATCGAGCTTGAGCAAAAAAATATAAAAACGTTCTGCTGAATATAAAATTCATACAAAATGTAGCCGATTAGATTTTTAACAGCCTGCTCGCGGTAATATTTGAGCAAACAGCGGTTTGCGGTAATTATAGGGTTTGTTTGATGAAAATCTGACGTGTTTACGCTTTTTGTATTTTCACCTCGTTCAGTTCAAATTTTGTTAAAATACAGTCTAGTTTCCATATCGAGTACCGTGTCGTGGTTTATAGATCTCGTTTTCCTATCGTTACTTTTTACTTTAATGTACCTAAGTACCTACTCTGGAAAATAACTTGGGTTTCTATCAATAAAATATATTTCAAAATCAAAAGTTAGTTGGTATTAAAGCTATGCAGTCGAAAGCGTAGTAATTTGTGTGTATGTTTATAAAAGGTATCTACGCCCTGGACCTGATCATGCAATTTTAAAATTTTTTCACGAATAAAATACTACGCAACAGAGCGATAAGCAAATGTTTACACTTCTCTGCTTTATTTGAAATGATGTATTTAATCTAGTCCGATGTATGTCAAGTACCGCTAATTCTAAAATATAAAATATAATACCCGACTTTCTGCAACTACTACAAACTAGTATAAATATGTTCCCTTTTACATTTGCAATTTCCATATCGATATTAAAACGGGATGATATGAAAACTCTTTGGAATCAACTCGTGCACGATATAATATAAGCGCCATATTGAGGTTCAGAAATGCAGCATTAAATAACATCCAAGTTACATGAGTTCTGCGTTAGTATCATATTTTGTTGCCATATTAATATTATTAGATTTTATACTGGTCCTTTTATATGACAATAGAGCACAATCGCCTGTTGAAGGCTTAAAAAAGGTGATCTATTCACGTCGTCCTAAGAATGGGAAAAGGTAAATGGAAGACTGAGAAAGCATGTTTAGGGCTGGAAATGGAATGTAGGTATCCTAAGCTGCCACCAACTGGAAGAAACGCAAAGACATCTCTGATAAGGTGCCATGCATCTTAAAGCCGGCTCTCTCTAAGAGAGTACTCCTTTTTTCCTCCGGTTGAATATGGCTACATAACTATTCCTTACACCTTTTCATTGTGACGTCGTCGTACATAAATTGTTGATATTTATAACAACAACCTTTGGCCATGGCAATGAGAACGTATCATATAATAATAATAATATGTATAAGAAAGAATAAATGATTTATGAAAAGTAAACAATATTAAATTTAATAGTGGAAAATTTATTTTTTTGTTTCCTAACCATTATTTAATTTATTAGAACAATACTTGATAATTAGATACCTATACAGTGACGCTTTTGATTTTCAAAATTTAATTACAAACTTCGTGTTTCATAATAAAATTATAAATGGTAAAATTTGTTTTTGTTTTGCATCGTCACTTAGTTTTGCTATTAAGATTTCATAAGTGGAGATTATTAATAGGTTCGTATAATTGCGCGTAATACCACATATAATAGCTAGTTTAGTTTAAAATCTATTTTTTTTAAATAAGGCAGAACATACTTGTTGTTGTATCATGAGTGTATCAGCTTTTAAGGGAAATGCGTTCTTTTAAATGTCTGGTTTTTCCAGGAATGCCAAATGTTGGTTTTATATTTTTTTTGGTAGAAGCAAAAATTTCAAAGACTTAAATAGATCCTAGTTGCTAGTTCAATACTGTTCACAGTACAAAACAAGACAGAAGTTTTTTCCTAATCGCGACGGTTGAGGGGCTGAAATATGAAAAATTGTACGTAAACATAGGAATATGGGTCAAATCTCGAATTGGTGCTGTACAGTAAACAGTCTAGCTTGTAAATCGCAGACTTGTGGATTATTCACGCGAGGCGCTCCGCTGACTTCCAACTATGCTGCATCCATTGCGCAATCCAGTCGGAAGTTTTGACGGTACGAATATATTTTTCCCTAATCAATTTAAAAATCCACATTATCTACATTATGTAAAATAACTTAACATTCTAGTTACCGAAGATACTGCTGCATGAACTGTCCTAAAAACATTTAGTTTCTGGATCATGGAGCTGAAGTTTTAAGAGTCCAACGGCGCCTAAAAAATGGTTCAGTGGACACCATTTTTTTAAGAAATTCTAATAAGATACTAATTAGCCTCACATCAAGACGATAGATAGGTTATGTATAGAATAAAATTTTGATAGAGTCAAAGTTTGATTATAGGCAACTATCCAATAAACGTCTCTCGATTGGAGTTTTTTTTTTTATATGTTGAAAGGTCAACGTAAAAGCTGACGGGCCACCTGATGGTAAGCGGTCACCGTCGCCTATGGACACGGGCAACATCAGAGGAGTCGCCAGTGCAACGTCGGCCCCGAAGGAGAAATTTTTTAATACCTTTTTTGAAGAAACCCATGTCAAAGCGCTCCGAAAATACTTCAGAAGGAAGCTCATTCCACAGTTTGCAGGTGCGCGGTAGAAACGACCGGGAAAAACGAACCGTAGTGGATCGCCACTGATCTAGCCAATGTGGATGAAGCTTCAATCTTCGGCGAGTGGTGCGATGGCGGTAGGGTGACGTGGGCATCAGGTCGAACAATTCCTCGGAGCACTCACCGTTATAAAGTCGGTAGAACACGCAGAGGGAACCTATGTCCCTCCGGAGACTTAGGTGTTCTAATCTGTCGGTGATTCGTGGGTCGTTGACAATTCGAATTGCGCGTCTTTGTACGGCGTCAAATGGACTTAGCTGGTAAAGTGGCGCCCCTGCCCAGAGATGGGAGCAGTACTCCATATGAGGCCTGACTTGAGCTTTGTAAAGCATAAGCAGATGCCTCGCAGTGAAGTACTGCTTCGCTCTGTTAAGGACGCCCAGCTTTTTTGAGGCCAATTTGGCCTTGGCTTCCAAATGACACCGATATTGCACATCACTCGATATGTCAACTCCCAGAATCCCAACACTTTTATTAACGGTGAGCGCTGTACCCTGGAACTGTGGCGCTATGACGAATGGGGATTGGAGTGATAGACCATACAAGAAATATTGTTATGTATCTAGTCGTAACAACTAAAAATAAAATAGTTCGAATCTCAACGTGAAGCTACACCTATTAAGCAGTAAATGTTGTGCTCATAAATTGTATACTTGTAAATTATTCACGCGCAGCGCTCCAATGAACTCGAGCAATGCTGCATACATTGCGTAATCTGATCGGAAGTTTTAGGGAAGCAGCCGTGGAGACTTTACCGATAGTATCATAATCTTTCCGGACTTCACATTCAACAAAAATTTAATATTGTATATGAAAATATGTAAAAATAGGACTGAATGAAACACCGGTGGGTTTTAGTGGGTAGGGCCCTTCTGTCGTCCGACATAACCGCCTCCTTCTCCCCCGAGGAGGACGCGGTATACGTAAGTGGATTTCCCCCCGTCAAAAAAGAGGACTACATGGATTGAAATTTGGCAGGAATAAATTATTATATCTTGACAATCAATAATAAAATCGATTTTGATGTTGCACAATGTCCCAAAAATAATATTAACATATCGGTAACGTCAAATGTATGAATGCTACGATGAAAACATTTATTCTAAATTATTATAATTGAATAAATCTTCGCATAACAAGAATTTTAATTACAAATATTTTAAACACTTACATGTTCGTTACTAATAATTATTAATAATACATTTAATTGAATAATTCCTAAGTTATTTAAGTTATGACTTAATCCCGTGAGTATTGCGAGTTGAAGTACTAGGCTCACAGAAGTGTGTAAGAATTCAAACGGCATGTCGGAAGCGAATCCGTCACATGCGTAACTAAAACACTTTCTTCGTTGTTTTCGAGTTACAAGCGCTCGCGATTTTTCTTATAATAATTATATTTTAGTAAGATTGAAGTTACTTTATAGATTCAAGCATAGCAAATTAAGTATTACAAATATAATCTCGTTCGCTATCAAACTGTGAAAGTATTCAACATTGTAAACATTCCCAAAATATATTTGTAATTTACATTTGTATTTTTCTGGGGTCTGGGTGTTGCTATGTATTTTATGTATGTATTTACAAAAGAAAAGTATGTATATGTAATTTTTTTCTGTTATCTAGTTGCCATAACACAAGCTTCGGCTAAGCTTGGAACTAGATGGCGCTGTCTATAAATGTCCTGAAAATTTTTATTTATTTGATCATCGCTTATCGCTCCTGCTCCGCTCGTGAACAAGTACTATACCGACTCACTATTACCAAGTCGTTAGGCATACAACACGCGATGATTACATAAAAACGATCTGTCTGTCCGTCGCACGCTGCATACTATATGTGTTAACATTTCAACTAAATGCATTTTTAAATATAGTGTGATTTATGATAAAAAGCAAAAATAATATTATGGTTGGATTTCAGTTCGATGTTTTTCCGTTTTGTATATAATATTTAGTTGTTTCTGGTGTTATTAATGAAATTAATTATTTATTATTATAGGTTATTATTAAACATAAGTTGATTATTTTTATACAATGTAGTTTATATTGGTGAAGCGAATTTTCAAAAATCTGTTAGGTTATAATATATACCGCATTTGTGACAGTTTTAAAAAATATTACACTTGTTCTAAATTTAGTTTTTGAATGATAAGTTTATTTAAATCTTTTTTAGGACTTTTATCCTTAAAGCCATGTCAGCCCCTTCATCAAAAAAATACAATTAATGATAATTTAATCACATACAAAATCAACCTTATTACTGTTAGAAATGAAAACTATGTGTATTCGACGCAAAACGACAAAAAATTCTGTACTTTTTAAGTTCATAATATAAAATCTTGAATACAAAGATCTTTCAAAGCTCTCTTTGCATGACCTTTTGACGTATCGACCCCTACTATAATACCGCGTAAAACATTTTTACCTAACGAGCGACTTTGGCGTTAAAAGAAAGTGCTCGTCAGCAATTTCCTTTAAAAATTGTTTTGTCATGGTGTAATCGTATGGGGTTAAAATTGAAATAAAATAGGGTTGCTATAGTTGATGTATACAGATAAATTCTTTATTACATGTAAAGTTGAAATTAGAGTGCAAAAAAAAGATAAATACAATAAAAATACAGCCCTCATTTGTAAATGGCAGCCATAGAGCTATAATGCATTTCTTCCAGGCAACTGTACGTATAGAATAAAAGACAAGAAAATAAATAATTAAACTTGTAAGAGTGATTTCTGCGGCATAACGTCTTTTTTCCAAAAAATTATTTAATCCGTTTAAAATCCGTTTTTATCCATTTAAAAGTTTTATATATAAGCTAAGTCTCGAAAAAATATCGTAATCGCGATTCAGACGACGCATTAGTAGCGGTCACTACAGGACGTTAGACATCCTTGTTCATGTAACACATAAACACCAATCCTAGTTGTAGTATTCACTGATTATAATATTTGGCTCGCCTACGTACCACCACGTGCTACGGGATCGACGGTCTGATACAGACTGACTCCCCGCTTCTGGCCTACACTTATATATGACAACTAGCTGTTGCCCGCGACTCCGCCGAAACTTTCATCCCTTGTTTTATCCCCTTGAGAGTAGAATTGTTCAAAATCCTTTCTTAGCGGATGCCTACGTCATAACATCTACCTGCATGGCAAATTTCAGCCCGATCCGTCCAGTGGTTTGGGCTGTGCGTTGATAGAGCACTATGTCAGTCAGTCACCTTTGAATTATATATATTAAGATACGCCCGAGACAAACAAAACTCTACCCACATACACTACACTAATAAAATCGTTACCCAATTTAACCACAGTTATAATCTCACATGTGATTTTCGTCGTAACATCGTAAGTATTAAGGCGAGACCGGAAATTCGTGCCTTACTAAATTCCCTCTTCCCTCAAACGTGCACATATAATATGCATGAAATATTCATCCCCGGAGCACCAGCTCGGCTTTAATTGGGATAGATTTGAGGTAAATCGTACCCCGGTAACTTATCTACGATCTCTGCTCTTGTAATTTTAGATTTTATTGATTAATATTTAGCGAGCTACCAAATATTATTATCTGTTTTAATTTTATTAAAAATTGTTCTCGTAGCTATGGTTTCAAACGTAAAGATTCTAAAGAAACAGTTTAATAAAAAATCTTGCGTGAATATTTTTACTTATAGTATTTTCAACTTCTGTATTCCGCCTTCTTAAGCAACGATGATTAATTACCTGGAAAGAAAAAAACAATTTATTAATACAACAATTAATATTTTTGATTGCGTTTCATGTGTTAAGGAGGCCTATATTTCCATTTCTCTTAATTATTTTAAATGTCATAATTCATTCTTCCTTTTCAGTATGGTAACATTGAGTTACATACTATTTCTTACTGTCCAAGGATGGAGATCGCTTACCACCTTGTAAAAAGTCTACTACACTTAAAAGAAAGCCTTCAACACAAAGTATACTTGACATTATTGCTATTAAATTACATGGCACAGCTAGAAAGCCTTTGAAATATCTCGTGTAGCGCTCAGCTCAAGGGTCGGATTACTGCGCCGATAATTTATTGATATCTTCATCTTACATGACATGCTATGCTTCACATATTATGTTCCCAGCTTAGAAATTTCGAGGACTGATTAATTATTGAATTAACTGGTTCGTGCTGGCTTTGCTCTTGTATCACACAAAATTAAATGCTCAACCAACGTCCACTTGCAAAGGGAAATGGTTCAAATAGGTAATCTGACTTAAGATTGGAGATCAGATGGATCTAATGCAGTCCAAATATCCTAAAAAATCGACCCATGAGGCACTCACGGCTTTTGCATGAATTTCGTCTTCTATTTTGTTGGAAATTAAATTTAAGCCTATTTGCCATCCATAATAATTAAATCATATTATTGTTCAACCATTGAGTTTTCTTTTAATAATTTACTTTCTAAGCTCGGGTCTCCCACGGGAACTACTTATTTTTTCGGGACTGTCATTCTCCGGCTCATAAAGTATTTTTTATGTAAAAATCTTGCTCCGCTATACCGAAGGAATCTTATTTATCTTTCATCAAGCTGTAAGCTTGTGTGACAATGTGCGTAAAAGAAATACATTTAACTTTACCGCACACACGTTCAGACGCACACATATAACAACAATAACTTTACAGGAAATATTATACAAGTTATAGAATATACGATTTTTGTTTTTATATGTGTAAGAATTATAGGGCTCATACGACGAGAACCTTAACTTAACGAACAGGACATAAACTGACATAGCTTAATACCACACAAACGAATTACAAGTATAACATTATTTCCACGTAATGTAGATACTTAGTAAATTCTCTAGATTTCAGATACCTATACTATCTCAAGTAATTACTGAAACCACCACTAAAGTGTTTTTTAATATTGTTGAAACTAAGTAAACAAAATATTCCCGTTATTTTAGTAATGAATTTCTCATAGAATACTCGTAATAAAATGTTCCCTATATATCCCATGATAGTGCAAAATAAGCCCCATGCCCGATGCCTCACCGGTGATAAATTACGCACCTTGTGTGTTTTACGACAACATTTGCTGTTTTTTTCAAAATTTCATACTTGAAGTTATTTACCATGTCCTTCAGCTATATCTGAATTCATTATATAACCTAAGCCCTTTCTTTTTCTTATATGTATATAAATCTTTATATGCAACTGTCGTTCTCATAAAAGCAGATTCAAAGAACTAGCCAATCTGTACTATACAGGGATTCGTTTTATTTACATAGATTTTCCAAATCGATCTTGACAGACACCATGAAATATATAATACATAATAATTAGTTAAACACGACTAAAAAAAGTATATATTTCCGTAACGTTAATAGCATATAACCTATAAAATATTTTAACTGTATTAAAAACAAAAACCAACCAAATTAAAATACTAACTTTCTCTTAAGTTATACAAGGACACATTAATACCCATTTTATTATCATAATAATTTAAGTTTATTATATTAAGATTATTTATCATTACAAAACATTTGTTTTTAAATGTCTATTTTAACCTTGAATGAATTAGAAAGGGAATTTGTAAGACAATATTTCTTAATATAATTCAATGTTATTTCGTATCTATAAGGACTTGAAAGAAACGTTTTATCTTTGATATCCTGATGACCTAAATTCGAAATTAAATATCAATTAGGTATGTACCTACTAATAGTTTAAGGAGTATTGTGTCCATACATATATACATATAATAACCCATTTTCTTATAATACCTATTTGATACGAAACAGTGTCCATCCTAGGAAAAAATTCGAGCGAAACTATGCCTCTATAATTAATTTACTTGAACTAAAAATGTACGCCGTAAAATATCTTAAGAATATGAACTCTCATTTGCACGTCTTCAAAGAAATTAAATTCCACGGAAGTCATTTTTAATTAGGGGAAAGATTCCGGACCGTGTTTGGAGAACCTAAGGCGAAGTTTGCACTGTACTTCAGTTTAGTTTTTTAGTTCTGAAACTGTATATGGCTTGGAAAGTTTTCTCGGTTTACAGACTTATAGATTAAGTTGGGTGTACTCGAGTATTTTGTTTCTAGACTAAACTAGATTCCATCTTACTTTAAGAGAAGTTCATACATCTTCAATTTGATAGATGCTTAAATTATGTGCTGTTTTCCTGACTTTAAAGTTCAAGTTATATTAGCTTAAATTTGAGTACAAAAAAAGATTAATCGATTTGAGTAGCATTTAAGTATCAGATCTAAATGTTATACTTACTAAAAAAACCGCTGCTAAAGACCAACAAATTTTGTTTAATCTTCTATTTGTTTGTTGTATTAAATTATGATAATAGTTTTAATGAATGTGCCCTGTGAAAAGATGTTTCGTTCTTTCTTTCTAAAACATTGCGATAAAAAAGCATTACACTTGTTTACTGAAAAACGAATTAACAAGAAACTGATATTCAAAGTATTATATCTAAGTAAAAACGATGAAATAAAAACCACAATTCAAACACTAGGTAACACTGCAAAAACAACAATAGAAGGCAGACAATCGTTTCATACTACCTCAAAGAAAATTTCAGCGATTTGTAAGCTTTATAAAAAGTGTTAGAGATAAACTTCGATCAAATATTACTCGTAACAAAGATCGATTACACAAAATTACGTCACGATTACAGTTTAAAGACTGAAATAACTGTGAAACTGAACATTTAATCGCAATAGATCTTTTTCGACAATGTTGCGGTTATAATTTGAAAGGGATTGATAATATTAATCTGTTATCGTTGCAGAAATCTATGCAATATTTTTATTGAATCTGTTCTAGGAAGCGATTTATAAATTTGAACTTGCTTAAATGTATTGTATGTATGTATTTACAAAAGAAAAGTAATGTATATGTAATTTATTCTGTTATCTAGTTGCCATAACACAAGCTTCGGCTTAGCTTGGAACTAGATGGCGCTGTGTATAAATGTCCTGAAAATATTAAATACAACAAATACTCTATTCGCTATATTTTTATACTAAACCCTATTGTACGTAAAAATATATAATTGTTTAATTAATAAGGCATTTTTATATTCATTTAAACACAAAAAATTGTAATAGGTATAATTCCTGCTTCATGAAGAATAAAAACATTTAAACAACTGTTTAAATCATTTGTTTTGTGTCAAAGTCAAAGTCAAAAGTATCTTTATTCAACTAGGCTACTTGTAACTTTCTTTTGGAAGCTTTTTACCCTCCCACAACAAGACATTGGCAAAATTGTGGCAACACAGCACTGCCATTTCACCAAGAATAGAATAGAACTTTCTTTTGAAACGGCAGGGTCCTTTTTTGGGCCCCGCTATGATGTGTTTATATAAAATAAAATAAAATAAAAATCAAATGTGTAGCCCGAAAGGGCCGGCCTGTCGGGGGAGTAGGCGGTAATGCCAACAGTGACCCCCCACTCCGACACAAGGGCCAAGAGTGGCAGAGGGTTTTAGTGGGTATTCCTGGCCGTTCGGCGCGACTAGCGCGCTAACGCTTCCAATCGCCAGGCGAGTCCCACATAACCCGCCTCACCTCACCATCAGCCACGCGGCGGGTATGCATAAAAGCATTTCCCTCTATAAAAAAAAAAGGCTACTTGTAACACTTTTGAATCGTTAAGTATTACGAAATATTTACCGCCGGATTTGTGGAACCAAATGTTAAATAAATAAATAGAATATGACAGTGTGTCTCAGTCTTACGTAAAGTATCTTAACTGGAATGTCTTTAACGAATTTTTGATAGAACATCTCCGCGAAATTTAAGACAATTTAAATTCCCATGTGTTTATGAAATACAGGAATGGTCTTTTTTATTTTATGAAGAGACATTTTAAAGGCTAGTTCCTATTCTTTTGAGTGTGTTACCGTCCGTTAAAAATTATTAGACAAAGAACAACCATTAAACATTATATGATGATATGTTAATATAAACACATATATCTGACGAGTTGTCGTTAAAAAACGACGTTTTCTTTAGAATGGTGGTATATATCACATTTTGTCCTAAATGTTTAGTTGTACGACCCAACCTGTTGTATTCCTGTTGTATTATTATATAAGCCGAGAGTACCACACTTGCATTCTTTAAGAAATTTTACTTATTATGCGGAGAAAGACCGCAGGTCATATCCAGTGGCTACAGATATAAATATATAAATAATGTAAATATTGAACCTCTCTTGTGGCTCAAGACAAAACAACGTTAAAGATTTTCATAACAATGCATTCTTAAGGAATAACTTTATAAACCTTTCCTTTCATCCTTCGCTGTCAAATTTCATAAACATTAAAGGGCCCCGAACAAAAATTGTTGAGACATGACAACGCAGCTCAGCCGACCTTTCAAACTATATAGGGCTGCGTCTTGTTTTATATTCTCGTCTTAAACATAGCTAGGGCTGCGTCTTGTCTGCTTTCATAATTTTTTTTGGGAATCAATTTTATACTATCTTTAACCCATTAGTAGTCACTTAACACTATCAGTTTAAATGTAATACAATTTTTAATTCATACAAGTTTTCTAACAAAAAAAATCAGTATGTAATAATATTTAATAGTTGGATTGAATTTTAACTTTACCTACAATTAACATCTATTTAAAAAACTAAAATAATTTAACACATACCGTTTTATACTCTCAAACTACGTCACTAAACTAGTTTAACCAACAAATTTAACAAAACTCTTTTTGTGAAATATATTTAAATGCTTATGCGACAACCCTATTTTTAAGCTTCACTTTCATATATATATTCAAATGATTTCGAACAGAAAAGTCTAAAGTATGAAATTCTCGAACTTTTCCCATTCCATCTTAATTTAGCGATGAGTATTGTTTTCACATTATTCTTTATAACTTAACTTTCAGTTTCTGACAATCGGAGTTCCTGTTTTAAGCAGCACAATTTATTTATATATTAAAATGAATCATACGAAATTTCATTCATAACTTTTTACATTTAAAATAAACACATCCTTTTAAATCGATTGTATTATTTATAATTTATGTATCGACATTTTTTACGTACGATGGAGACGAAGTATTATATCATTACTTAAAAAAATACAGTTGTATTAAGAAGTAATAATACAAATTATTCTAAATGTTAAGTAAACTATAAGTACGTTTTTTTCTTTAATCATTTATCTCTTATCATTAATTGGTACATCTTAACCCTAATTTATATATATTATAAGAAAACAATAAAAAGTATTAGCATAAATATAAATAACCCTTTAAAAGTTATTCAAATCCAAAATGACCAATATAAAAAGATCCAAAAAACCAAACAAAACTTGTTACCTTATGTATCATAAAGTAAGAAAATATCACGACATATTTTAAGAAGCGATTGAAGCTAATCAAATGTCCCACAGGATGCGTCCATTTTGTTCTTTATTACTCGATACAACCCGCCATTATTCTACAATAGAATTCATTGTGCTTCCATCTCTCTTGTGCTCATGCTATTTACCATATACCAGACAGGGACACACTATTTTATGACGTCAAATTAAATATACCTCGTGAAATGTGATGAATTGCAGTGATTATTTATCTTCTCAACTTTATAGCATTTTTATATACCCATTACAATTTATACAGCCAAATTATTCAAACCAAAAAAATGCTTTCGTATTTAAGAACCTTTCATTAACTATTGTGTAGAAATTATTTTAATATTTATTAAAGTAATTTAAGAAACGAATATTGTTTTAGTTACTTATCAAAATAACCATTAAAAATTTCCAAATACAAAAACACTGTTTAAATTTTTCATCTTAAACACGCAATGGACACACAAAAGACTTGTATTGTAGGATTTTCAACAGCAAATCCAATAATGACTAAATATTATCGTTTACAAGCACCACGATCCAATATAATCCACGTCACTCAAAGGGTAACAATGTTTATTAAATTCGCCTCAAGTCTCTAGACCGTCACTTACCCTTTGAAAAGTGTTGTGTGATTTAGTTCCAGAGAGGGCAATAAAGGACAAAGTGTCAATAGACGCAGAAATAACGCTTCCTCTTTTGTTCCGCTCTAACATTGTATAATGATGTTATAATTTGTTTAAGACTTTTACGCGAAAGAGAGACAAATATATAAATATTTACATCAACTTTTGGACCACATATTTTAAAGTATTGAATCTGCTGGCGAAAAACTTTTAAACTATATTGTATGAAACTCGAAAGACACTTAAATCTGTCATCATGGACATTTAACTATCATTTTGACTGTCTCTGATTTTTTTAACTCAAGAACAATTGAACAGATTTTAATACGATTTTCACATAATAGTGTTCTATAAGGTTTTCATTATGTTAGCCCGCTCTTGTTATATCTTTTGTAGTTGTGTTTTGAACAGTTTCACTGAAGTTCGGCTTGTTGGGACTTTATGTAACTTCACTCTCATTTTTTGATCTAAATTGACCGGACTATTTTTATTTGTTTGTAAATGTCTATTGTATGTTTCTTAAGATGTATTTTGTTTTGTGTATTGTGTTGTGGAATAAAGTTTTTATCTATCTATCTATCTATCTATCTATCTATCTATCTATCTATCTATCTATCTATCTATTTAAGGTTGCTACTTATATATTATTCGATTTAATTAGTGCGAAGATTACGTCAGGCGCTTTAGCTTATTAATATTAAGAGACTGAGATTTTCCGAATGTACTAAACTAGAAGTAAGCTCATATTCATAATAAGTACATATTTAAATAACTTGACTCCTGGCCGATCACGATTTTTATTTTTTTAATCCCTATTTAAAGAGGTATCAATTCATTCCATTATAGACCTCGGTATTAGAAATACATATGGAAGGCAATTTCTTTTGTGATGTCTTTATATCATATCTGGTTGAATATACATATTTTGATAATAAAATAATAGAATAGTTCGTAATTTAGACGTGATAGTAATTAATATTTTTTAAGTTCAAACAAACATAGAAACTTCACAACATAAATAAACTGTATATTATATAAATTGATTGGTTTTTAATGACGTTAGAATATGATTTTAATGTATTTTTACTGTTAGGATAAGTGATGATATTTTAAATACATTTTATCTAAATGCACTTTTAATTATTCTTTATTATAAATCATATTAAAATTAAATTAAAAGCACCTTAACAATTGTGATTATGAATACCTTCGCATTATATACAAAGGCTGTGTGTGTTGTTGTCTGTTGATAATTTTACTTTCAATATTTTCTATTTTTTCGATCTCAAATAGGTAAATTTTAACGTCAAAATAGAAAAAACAAATTTTAAAACTCCAAAAAGTTTTTACTTAAATCTGTGGTTAGTTAACTGTCAACCCTAGGTCATCAATGACATTCCAATTTCAAATCGAACTAACTTTTTAATGGCAGCCGGTTTGAGCCGGCGTCATAGAAGGAGTGCATAATGCTAGGAGAATTAGGTCCAAGGTCGCTCTAGGTATCTATAACTCTAAATATAGCCATGCGTTGTTATGTCAGCCGAGATCAAGACGTTAGTAAATAATTCACAACTGTTGGTTCAATGATATTGGTTGTATGTTCACGTTCATGTTATTTACTTTATATGTATACTGCAATAGATATATGAATACATTTAATATCAAATTGGCAGAACGTAAAATCATTCCAGATCTATCTTAGATGATAGTTTAAAGATTCATAAATATAAGAAAAAAATAATAAGTTTCAAGGTTTAATAAGATTATAGTATCGACATCTTAACATGGATAAAGAATGTTATTTTTTTTTACGTCTTTGCAGCGACCAGCGGTACAACCAATACCACAAACAGATTCTACAGAGTATTAAATTAATTATATATGAATCAATAGACTGAGCAATTTCTGATTAAATGCGAGAAAGGTGTACACAAACGTGTAATGTGTTAGCAACACGATTTGCTCATTTAGATTTCCTGTCTGCAACCAGCTAATGTAATACAAGAACAATGCAATCGGCATTGTTCACTAACTAATGTACCATACTATTTATATATAATTTACAATTGTGATTAACTGGAACAAATAGGTTGACAAATATTCTATCTCTGTCTGTTTGTATTAGTATGAAAGAGAGGTACGAGTATTATATGCCTCTTTACGCAAACCGTACGCATTGTATAAAATGGATACTGCAACAAGCAATAGTACATTGAGTAAATTTTTTATTCAATTAATTAATCATATTATAAAACTTTGTAATCCTAGGTTTAGACAACCACGCTTTAAGTTAAATATCTTTGTTCAACTCGACATATAGTAACACTTTTAAATCGTCATAGCATTGCATAACAGCAGGTTAAAAAAAACCATAAACTCTCATTATTCGTTATTTCAATTTTAAATAAAACCACAATACAATAAATTTAATTTTCTCCCTTTCTTGGACCATAATATAATATGTCCACCATTCTCAATTTTTTTTTTAAAGATTTCTACAAAGGCCGACCGCTCGAACCAAACGCAGACAGTAGTACCTAATATATTGTATAGATATAAATAATAAGGTGCATTAGTTACGAGAATGTAAGTCGGAAATTGGCTCACTCCCAAGCGATAGTGAAACATCTAAATGAACTTGCACCTTGTATATGATATGAGATAAAAAATATGTCATGGTATAAAATACACATGGTGTATACCTTCTTTTATAGTGCGCAAATCCTTAACGGATACCAATGATTGACGGATTTATATCGGACTTTTGAACGATCATCCCGACTGTGTTCCGTCTTACCTACCGCTTAGTGTCATTGACACTTTCCAAATCTCTCACGAATTAAATAACATTATTATCTTGTACTACTCAAAGTTCTTATGCAGAGCATTGTCGCCATTCGTTATTCCCTATTGTTACAAATTATTTTATTGTCCTCAATTTTGAAGGTTGCACACAGAATGCACACAAATTACCTTCTTCCACTCTTAATACCTAAAATTACCACCATCTCAAGCTAATGAACATGTAACTAAGCCAAGCTTCCACATTAACAGTGTAATATACAGATATACAAATGTGCAACAGCTTAAACATACAACTGTATATAACACCCCTAAATGTTTACTTCAAATACGAAAAACTTCATTTATCTCCATCAGGCAGGTTAACGGCTATAAACGATCAATCTAAAAGAAAAGCTTATTAATCCACCCCATAACAATACCCAAATGGATCCAACATTTTTCATCTCTAGGTACTTACTTTCTATACCTCCACACAGATATAGAAATAGAAAATTTTGCTTTTTTTATATTAGGAGGAAAAGTTAGGAGCCTTGTGAATTACTGGCCCTTAAGAAGGGAAAAGAAGAGAAATATGACAAAGAAGAGAATAGAAATTGGAATCAAAAGAATGAGGAGGACATATGTGCCTTCGCTGCTCCAAACTGTCGTATATGTATATATAAGAGTACCTCTTTGAGAACGTGCTTTTTACACTTACAGTTTTAACTTCACTTACGGCAAACCGATTATTAAGGGACTATCAGTCTAAGCGTTGTATGTCTTTGAGAAGACCATAGAATTCCAAAATTAACATTAATAATATTATTATTCTGTAGAAGAGTACATTCCAATACAAGCTAGCTATTCTGATTCCCTCTCACTCCCTCCACTTCTAATCTTTCTACGATATCTTATTCATTATAACAAAACCATGATTCTACATTTATTGTATTCATTCTAATACAAATATAAATTACATTTGTATTAAAAGTTAATAAAAATAATGGCATTATAATTGCTCTCGCTATTGAAATAAGTAAATGGAAAGATACAACTTTAATACACATTTTATTAATTGTATATTAATGCCTTTGAAACTACGAGTAGGTATTATATAAGTTTTAGGTGATGGAATATAATAAAGATACGAGTCGTCGAGAGTTATCCCTTTCTCGTCAGCGTCATAGTTTTGAAGTATCATAGTTTTTTCTATCTTTATTTATATAACTAGCTGTTGCCGCGACTTCGTCCCCGTGGAATCTATTTCTATTATTATGCTCTATACTCACTATAAAGTGAGTCAATCTTAGAAGATAGACATATACTGTCGCGGACTTTTTTTTAGATCATTTGAAATAATTCTTTCATACATATTATTTTTGTATCTTGAACCGTTTTCGCAGCGCACGCAAAGGAAGCCCTCAAAGATGAATAATTTTCCCCGTTTTTTCCATATTTTCCATTATATCTTCGCTCCTATTAGTCGCAGCGTGATGTTCTGTAGCCTAAAGCCTTCCTCGATAAATGGTCAATTCAATAAAAAAAGAATTTTTCAATTCGAACCAGTAGGTCCTGAGATTAGCGCGTTCAAACAAAGAAACAAACTCTTCAGCTTTATGTATTAGTATAGATGGATAAATAAATTATATGACTATGTCTCGGCTACTAGATTGATTTTTATGTATGTGTATTTGTCGCTCTTCTACGCAAAAACTTCTGAATCGATTTGTTTAAAATTGACCTTTTTATCCCAATGTTGTTTAATAAACGTTAATCTTCAAACTCAACAATAAAAATGTGTCTCAAAGTTTCAAAGAATATGTCTTAAAGCTTATAACTCGTACCGTGTTTCAGAGAAGAAAAAACGGACCTATTAATTTAAATTTGTTTTCCCGGCGATGTCTGTTCTGTTCAAGCTAGCTTGATTTATTGCCTTCAATCCTGATAAATTTGCCTTAGGAACCTATTGATGTTATTACTCAAACATTTCGTAACCGGATTGGTGATATCTTTGAAGGTTAGGATCGTGTTTAAATTGTATTGAGTTTGACTCGAAAATAGGACTAAATTATTATTCTATTGTATAGAAATAAAGATTACTATTTAGGTATAATAAAATTACAATTTGTACCTATTATATTAAAATATTACGTTTAATCAACTACGGCGATTCTAAACCAAAGGTTTTTGGTAGACTATTTGGTAGGGTGTATACGTATATATACATTCATGGCATCTAAACTTCCGACCCGATTTAAATGAAAGAAAGAAAGAAATAGAAACACATACCTACGTATTACAAACCTCATAGCATAGAAATCGAAACGAGACAAAAGTTAGTATAACAATTTTTTATTTACAATTAAATATTAAAATAACAAAAATATATTTACATAAAAATAAAGTAATTTTCGAGCGGATTTCATTATATTGTATCACGTGAAGTAATAAAGACTTGTAATAATTACAATGTATATTGCACATCAGGTGAACGTTATTAACTCGCGAAGGACTGATTATAATCTGTAATAAATTAAAAAAAATGTTTGTTTGGTGGATTGTTTATGGTTTGGTTGAATTGTTGTTCTATAGTTCGATTTTTAAAATTTCCGTTGATTGGACGAATTGATTTGTGGCGGTTTGGTTTTTCGGTTGTTAAATTGATGTGTTGTTTGGTTGTTAGTTGATCGATTGTTTGGTTGCTCGATTGATAAGATGTTTGATTTTTTTTTATTAGACATTTTGTTCTTTGTGAATACTTGACTGATTTTAGCCACCAATAAAATCCTAGCTAGCTATAATTTAAACAATAATTAATATTCTATTAAGTATGTTATCGGATAAGATACTTAATAAAATTTTAATGAAGCGAGTACAGCCGCACTAGGGAGCTAGTTTAAAATAATCGCAGTAATTGTTGTATGACGTAAGCGAAGATGCCTGAACGACTTCTAGCCACAAAACACCAAGGTCTTGTTGATAATTACCGGGCTTAATACAGGTTTTGAAATAACAAATTGAAGTGAGTACAGCTTAGTCATTTGTTTTGTATGCGGGATTTTTTTGGACGCGAACAGCGAATTCAGTCTATTGGTTTTTTGGTCTTTTTTGGGTATGAAACTATTCAATATCTAAGCTAGAGTATACATTTGGGTTATTGAATATTTAAGTGCTTTTTAACATGACTGTTTTTGAATGAATCGTCTAGTTTTAAACCACACAGTCACAGTTATCAAAATCTTAAAATAAGTTAAGACATACAGTTAAGAATATGCAAGTAATCATAAAACAAATATTTAAAGTAATCTTTCTTATAAATATTATAATTATGTTGCGCTATTTTAATATTACAGCGGTCTGGCACAATACGAAAAAAAACAAATATTAAAAATCTACAAAAAGCTTCAAAATAATCTTCATTAAACTGCGCAACATTTATATATATTATTTGTATAAGTCATTTACGAAACCACCAAAAAACTCAAGCAGAGGTTTATTTGTTTGTGATGTTTTGTATTTTTTCACATTTTTTTGTTTGAACGCGCTTCAGTAAATACTGATTCGAGTTTAAAAAAATATTTTCGTGTGGGATAGTCTATTCATTACGGAGTCGTCCCGGGCACCTTTGTAGACTCTTCCACGAGTGAGCTAGCTAATCTTATGGTACATATTTTATCCCCAAATATC
>JADANM010005346.1:935834-973653 GCA_026213755.1 Eurema hecabe | reverse complement strand
AACAATTTCAATGTCAGGCTAGCTGACTCGTTTGAAAAACATGAACTTTTTGCTCGAGCAAGGCCGTTCGTATAAAAACGGTTAATAGTGAATATAATTAATAATATAATATAAAGTATTCAACACTAGTTATATTGTTGTATTCTTGTTATATATAACTCTAACTTAATGTTAGATGATTATGTTTTCGCGTTATTCTTTATTTTCCATTTAATGTAAAAAAAGAATGTCTTTTCTAGACACTGGATTTTATTAAAAATCCTAAGAATTATAAAAATCTAAAAAATATATTTTATATCATTCAAAATGCATTTGAATCTATGTCCATTTTTATTATCGGCAATTTTTATATAACGCATCCATGTACAATTTCATCCACGTTCAAAAATTTATATGAAAACCAACTCAATGCACCAACTAGCTCAGTGAGCCAGTGAACGAATAAATTTAAATGTCAAAAACATAAATAGGCACATTTCACATTTGAACTGCGGCTGGAATTCAAACGAAGCCTTTCAGCTAACTCTATTGCACTTCAAATGACCTTAAAACCTCGTTTTGAAGATTTAAAATAAAAAAATAGCCAGTGTAGTTATAGTTGGTACAATGGGTAAGGTCAAGGTTGCCTCTTAGAACCACAATTACATGATAATGAACCTTAAATACAGCCGCTATTTGCAATAACCTTTTGAAAGAGATGTTAAACGTTTTTGAACGTGGCGGGCAACGTAAATTTTTTTTGTTAATTTTTCCAATTATAAACGTTTCTGAGGAGTTTTGGCGGGAATCTTGCGGCGTCTAGTTGTAATCTCGATTGAATATTCCTTTTTTGGTGCATAAAGTGATTTAATGTTTGATTGTGATAGTGAATCATGCAGTAAACTAGCTAATAAGTATCCAAGAAATGAAGAATTCATTTGAGAGCGCATAGTAGCGCCGTTCCGATTGCTCCAAGATTCGTCGAGGTTCTTCGTAAAGTTCACTATCACTTTACGAAGGGCAGAACGAAACGACTGACTGACTCGACTAAAGACGACTTGATGACGATTTTACTTGACTCATATCGACTTTTATCTTGACCACGTTGCCTCTTATTACATTGACATTGGCAAAAAGCTAGACGCTAATGCCATAATATAAGAAAGAAAGAAAGAAACGTTTCTGAACGGTCAAAACCACTTTAAAAAATATTGGCTTTTTTTATTTTTATAAACTTTCAATACAAATTTAATTAAAAAATGTTTCAAGATATATTTTCATGTCAATGAAGAATGTTAGGATCGCGCGCTTTTTCCTAAAATACTTTCAATATGAAATGCGAGTCGGGTTTATTGCTTCTATTACTTATACTGACCTATATTCAAATTGAGCACACTTCAATACTATCGTTAAACTGCCGATCTTGGATATTGCAGATATTCTAAAATGTAATACAGTTTTTTAATAAAAGACTTCATCTTTTATGAAGGTTAAAACTAAAAAAAAAACAAACACAAGGAGCCATATGAGAAGGACTAAAGAATCAATCATAATGTTCTACTCAGTTTACCCTTTTCCAGCTAGAACAATAACGAAATCGCGAGTAAAACCATCGCTATTATTGTATTATTAAAATGCCTTACTAAAAAAACTTAAATGTTTTGATAACACTTCACTACCGTTAAATGTTCTTCTTATACATTATATTATATTAGATAAATAATTTTATTTACTCTTGTTCAAGCGGTCCAGCCAAAGCATCTAATCAGAGTGCCACCTACGTATAGGTACTATAAGTGGAAACGCCTGAGGCCTTTTCCCATATTCCTTTATCCTTTTACCAACGATTTTATTATTCCTACCTCGTTCTCTCTTTAAAAGGCTGTTAATGCAGTTCACTTAATACACCTTCAATTTTAATTTAAACGTGTCAGACGTTGTTTATTTTTTCATCCTGGCAAACCCAATATGAATAAATTTTTTCTTCAATAATTGTATTACGTATATAAAATAAATAAAAAAAACTTTATTGACACACACAAAGAATAGAAAAGCCAATTGGCGGCCTTATCGCTACTAAGCGATATCTTTCAGGCAACTGGTAGTATGCGATATATATATATATATATATTTTATAATAATATTTTAATTTATGATATCTATCAAGCTACGACGGGGTTGCCATGTCCGATCGGGATCAAAACCTCAAATATTAACATTTATACCAACTAAAAATTTTAACAACGACTCTTTATAAAGAAGGTCTACTCGCTTTGCTGGATTCTTCCAAACGTTCCATATTTTAAAACAAAGGCAGAATTTACAAAATATTTTAAATAGTAGAAAATTCTCCCAGTTATAAATGATATAGAAGACAATACAAAAGAATGGAGATAGTTTCTCACTCCGATCGACAATGCCCATTCATATCTAACAATAACTATTTAATGTAAATGTTTGTAAACTTATCTATTTTTATTTATATTTGCTGTCTAAGACCGTATTTTGATTGATTCAGGTCAATATTGCCGTGTTCCACGCTATGTCCATTAGTCAAGTGTTTAATAATTCATTTATTATTTAACTAGCTGTTGCCCGGCCGCGTGGCCTTTCATATAAACTTTGAACCCCCCTTCCCCCTTTTTAACCCTTTTTTCAGTTAAAAAGTAGCCTATGTCCTTCCTCAGGCTCTAAACCATCTGTGTACCAAATTTCGTTCTAATCGGTTCAGTAGTTTTAGCGTGATGTAAAGACAGACAGACAGAATGACTTTCGCATTTATAATATTAAGTATGGATGTAATTACTTCATGTGGTAACTCTATAAATATGTTATCAAGTCATACGAAAATATTATATATTATCTATTGGTCTATTTCATAATAAGATTCTCGAACAATATGTACAGACCTTGACCAAAGTGGCGGGAATTAGCTGGACGTATACATTTAATAGTTAATCTGGAGACTTCTAGAATGATCTGGAAATAGTGGACGTCTTATCGACGAAGCAAGCAAGCCACTCATCTATATTAATTAAAAAATCTATTGATAATACATTCTAAAACAGGATCACTAGTCCTAAAAACAACAGAAATATAAAAAAATTGCTTTTACTAATAATTTTCTTTTTTTGAATTGTAAATAGCATGACGAACCCTTACGAACATCTTTCTGGACTAATAAGTTTGTACAGGCGAAATCTTTATTCCTCTTACTAATAGCCCAAAGGGACCTATATACATAATATATTAAACCAACAATCAGTATTCTATGTTCAGTCAAATTGTTAGTTCAAATTACGAGGACTTTATATCATGTTATATAAAACGAAAAGTAAAAAGAGTCGTATCAAGAAGTCAAAAGAAGCATAGGAAATAACGTCTCAAACAATGAAAATTGGCATCTTAAATATTAATGGTGATAATTTTACAAATTAATTAAATCATTAATGCAATCTATGGATTTATTTAGAATTCACGCAATTTACACAACACGCAGGCTTTAAAATAATTAAGCTTCGATGACTTTGTATTAAAAAGAAAAAAAGCGAACTTGTATTTTTCGCTTCGCAACACAATATTTGCGAGCTTTTACAACAAAATGCATTCTTCCATGCTTTCAGTCCGTGACAAGGAGATATTTCTTTTGTTTTATATTTGACATTTGACATTGTTGAAACTTGTAACTAGCCGGCTGATTTTATAAAAAAAATAATTTAGCGCGCTTTCCAAATTTGAAATTTATTCATATTGGAAAATAATAACCAGCCAGGACAAGTACGCTGACAAATAGAAAAAATTATTGCCAGGACATAACAAAGAGGATTTTATAGAATTAATTGAATCTGTGTTAAAACATGCAAACTAGACCGATGACAGGTAATTGGTGCGCGGCATGCAACAGTTACACCAGGAATCGATATCTGACGTAACAAGACGCCTCTGCTAGAACAATTAATTACATAAAGTGCTGTTGGTTTCTTTCTTATAAATAAATAATAATGAATTCTTCATTTATTTATTGTTGTTTTGAAAATAAAATGACTATAATAGCTACTGTGTATTAAATTATATAATTCTAATAATATAACATTTTATTTAATTAAAATAAAAAAAACGAAGAGCGGTATATATATTTTATTGATTTGTTAAATAGCCTTCATTTTTATTAAACATCCTTTGTGATTTATATTAAACTTTAATCCATTGACATTTTCAAAGCTTTTCCTATTGACCACTTCTCTCAACAAAACCAATGTTTTTGGTACTCAAACAATGTAAAAAATAGAAAATAAATGAGGCTTTAAAGCACTTATCTTTAAACATACTTTACAGTTCCAAAAAAATTTAGATGAACTTGATATTGTATTCACAGATTTTGCGACGAAGATTAAATTAAATAAAAAGATGTGCGATATGTTGCCCTCTTAGTTTTTGTACGTACGTATTTTTAAATAAACTTTCATCGGAGGGTTCAAAAAATTGTTTTATCTCGTACCATTGAAACAAAATGAGCAATTATTAAATTATTTTACATAAGTGTAATACACGCGTAAAAAAAACTTTATAAATGTGTCGATTTAAAAATTATTAAAGCTTTTACAATTGAGGTACGAGATCATTGTATCAGAATACCCCATTAAGAATATTATTAAAAACAAACTCTTAAATAATATTAATAAAACTGGTAATCCTGTAGGATAAAATAAAAAACAAAAATAATTGATAGAATACACGATTACATTCATATTCAAATTTACAGCTGTGGAAAATAAAAAACAAACCTCTTTGGTCGTTGCAATTAAATCCTGGCACTGCACACAGATAAAATAAAAAGTAAAACACAAATTCAAATTTCGAACACTCGCGGCGCGAAATTGAATCTATCTGCCGACCGTGTACGCGCTTCAGTCGACGCGGGGCGACTGTCGGCTAACGACTAACGAGCGGACCGCGGAACAACAAATTTTCCTCACCCATAAAAACAATGACCGTATTGTTTATAAACAATTGGTGTATTATGATTTTAAAGCCTTGAATTTAAGTCATATGCGATATATTTTAAGAATATAAAATTATTCACAAAACAGTATGTCAAAGGGTCTCTTAAAAGTAAAAAAAAGTATGTGTTAATTTTTTAATATTCTGTTTAATGTTACAGAAGTTAATATAATATTTTAACTTCAAAAAGGTTCACATTGTTTGTACATGTCAAAACAAACCTGTTACATAACATGTTATTTGGGTAACTAAGTTTTGTGTGTTTTCGGCCAAAAATACTGAACAAATATTTAATCATCCTCGCTCTACATAGCGTTTTTTGAAAACTAGTTTATTGTTATGTTTATTTAAATGTTTTCTAATAACCAATATGAAATATTTGCGTAATATAACTAATATTACAGAATAAGTTCATTTAACCATGACCACAAACAAAATTTCTATTTTAAAATTAGTATGACGTAACATCTAAAAAATATATTTTTCGTTTATAGTTTCCAGCTACACCTTATTTTACAGTATACTATTATTATTATTTAATTTTAATAGTTTAATTTATTTGAAACGGAGAAAAGTCTAATACAAACACTATCGTTCTTGAGTTAATATTAGTTTTATAGTCTCTTTATTGAGTCTATGGACGAAGCTATTTATAGTATCTATAATATAGACCTGACCATTACGGTACATTAGGTTAGCCTGATTTCTTTTTATATAATTTGTAAGGCCAACGTAAACGCAAACGGGCCACCTGATGGTAAGCGGTCAGCGTTGCCTATCATCATCATCATCATCATCTCAGCCTATCCCTGTCCACTGCTGGACGTAGGCCTCATTCAGGGTGCGCCAAAGCTCCCGGTCCTCTGCCTTCCGCATCCAATCCCAGCAACCTTCTTCAGGTCGTCGGTCCATCGGGCTGGAGGGCGCCCTACACTACGCTTACCGAGCCGCGGTCTCCACTCGAGAACGCGTCTACTCCAGCGACCGTCGGTCCTTCGGCAAACGTTGCCTATGGACACCTTTTTTATAAAAATGAATTAAGTATGTAGCACTAAAGGAGAACGAAAAAGGAAAACATTAGTTGATACACTTTCTTAATACTATTCACATCTAGCTACGAACAAAATCATAACGCAAAATGTTCGTGTCGAATTTTTTAAATGTCACTCGAAGTGTATTGACAATAACAATATAAGATGACAATGAGTTTAAATATTAATATGCAGCCTCGGCAGAAGGCCGGAGACGTGACAATAGGTCGGGCAAATTTGTAGTATTATGTATGTATTAGCGCTGCACCGGAGGTCCTTTGTGCGCGTTAATTGATTGCCATTGGATGTTATATTCTGAAGTTTTTTTTTATATGTGAAAATGGACATCGGTTACACAACTGGTTACAGAACCGTTGTAATCGTTGTAAAAAAAACAAGTCAAAATATATCTTTAGTCAACTAGGCTACTTTTTCATCGTCATAGTATTGTATCGGTTGTTATTATTTCTAATAGTTAAGTTGGAGTTGAGAATATCATGATGGGTGTATACAACTCATAATGAATATTGTAAAGGGTGGGCAGAATAAGACTGGCTCGTACGTTTCTGAAAGCTTTTCTAATGTCTTCAATGTATTTTTGATCACTCGGGATTTTGCCATCTATGTACTCTTATCAGTAAGATGAATTAGCGTAGTTTTGCACTTGTGCATTTTTTATTCCTCCGTCGCCTCGGCAGTCTGTGTATGAGGGCGCAGACTAGGTCCATCTGCATATCATATGTTCATATGTGAACTTTTAGTTAAAAGTTAAAAATAAAAATAATAAATTTAGTGTTTATTGCTATTATGATAAACAATCAATAAGAATAAGGAGTAAAGGGTGACATCTCAGCTAAAGCTATCGTCATAAATGTATGATCCTCTTCCGTTTTCCAATACACCGTTACTTCAAATTGTTATTGTACATTCTATTTATATCTAACTTGTAAATAACTCTAATAGATGACAATTTAAGGCCGTAGATCTTTGATAGTGACCTATCTGGAAGGTCACGTGGGTGCTAACCGATTTTAAAATCGATTTGAAGTTGATGCTCGCTAAACCGAGACGCGAGGTGTGTCGACTCGATTGTTCAAGTGCCGTAACGATTATCGATTTCACTTTACGTTTTTTTACGACATTGTACTCGTAAAGTGTGCTTTTTGTGTAATGTCAGGTTAGGTTTGTCCAATGGGTCGCCTTGGAGTGTAATTTTAGGTAATTTAAATTCAAACTGGAATTAGTTTTACTATGCTTTTATTTGATTTAAATGAAAATAAAACTAAATAGATCATTCATTTCAAATCATTACTTTTCTTTCTTTCTTTGTTTCTGAATAAATTTCCTATGTTCCAGTAAAGAAACATTGTTTAAATATAAAGAGCACTATGACAATAAATACTTCTGAACAACATTGACAGCATTTCTTTTAACAATGTAGTTATGCAGAAACCCGCAGTTGAATTGAACGATAACATATTGTATCCAATTCATTCGCATATCTTTTCCTTTTTTAAAATATTTTACTTAACATGTTATAGTTTAAACGTCATTTTGTAATAAATTCACAGAAAAAATATAATTAATCAAACGAACCCTTAAATCATAACTTTTATCTGAACCCCTTTAAGATTATATTTGAAAAAAAAAGTTACAAAGTATCCTTAAAACCCCTAAAAAAACTTTTTTATCAAAACTGGCTGGAATCCCAAAAACGATGAAGGTTAAATGCGAACTGTCAAAGTCATGATCTGTCAAATGTCAAAGCATAAGCAATATCGAGGTGTACGCAGACTGAATAATAAAAGTGTAACAATGAAAGTGAACGGGCTAATCTCTGCGTGACATAACGGGTACGTGCGTGACGTGACGTGACAGAGAATGCTTTACACAAAACGGTGTTAACGTTATTCGTATGTGGAATATTGGATAACATTTTATATTCTATTGTGTGAATATATGAATTCATGATGAATCGTCAACCTATAAAAAATATCTTAATTCATTATTTACATGCAGGTTTGAGAAAGAGTTAATTGGAAGTATTTGGAGGAGTCTAATGTACAAGGACAAGTCTGACTTACTAGTAATGATCATTATTATTTAAGATAATGATAATGGTGTAAAAATAACTAACAAAAATAAATTCATCTATATTTATATTTTCTTTAATTATATTACTTTTATGCTATGTTGAGCGATTGAGCCCAAGAGGGTTGCGTGACTGTAAACTACCATCCTCGCCCTTGGATATTTGCAAGTCATTCCGTGACCGGCCTTAATAAGGGTGGTACCACCCTCTATACCACCTCAGAGCGCATTAACGACCCACCACCTTCCACCTCTAGGCTCTAACCAGTATACCTAGCTTAGTTACAAAAACGCTTGGAATGATATTTCTTAACGCTCGTGGGACGGTGACCTTTTTCATGTATAAATATTATAATAGTCGAGTTTTTGTTTATAGTTACAATTGTGTGTTCTTATTTTTGAAAAAGAGCGACTATCAGAGTTTCTAGCCGGTTCTTCTCTGTAGAAACTGCCTTCTGAACCGGTGGTAAATGTTTTGTAATACCATGACGATTCAAAAGTGTTACTTTATGTAGCCTAATCTAATAAAGATACTTTTGACTTGACTTGACTTGACTACTTAAAGCGTTTCTAGGTCAAACATATAAGCATTGAAGAACTAAAATAAAACTTTATTAGTATTAAGAACAAAAAACACAATTCATCGGTTATCAAAGCGGTTCAAAGCGAACGAGCAAAGAGTTATTCATAATACTTTCTTGAAATCCTCAAAAGCCTTCGTGCCTATGAATGCGGGAATAGACTTACTTCCCACTTACGTTGTCCTTAATTACGGAGGCTTGTTAATAATTAATGCAAAATTTAAATAGCTGAAAACTTTAGGGGTTAAAGTGTGGTTTTTGCCTCATATTAGAGTTAAGGCTTCTAGACTTTAGACTAAAGACTACTGTGGTATAATTTCTTAATAAATTTAAATGGCGGTTAATTTTTTAAAGGAGCTATATTTCTTATAGTAGATATATCATTACTAAGGAGTGTTTGTTATTGTTTCTTGCAATATCTAAGCATTGGGTATATGCGGACGAAACTGTATTGTAAAAGCAACGTTAAGAGAATAGATGGCAAAAACTTTTTAATTTCTTTCGAAAATTATAAGATATTACAGTGGCCTCTCGTCTTTAAAAGAAATGTTAATATTAAAAACCTATCTATCAGTATTAAAACCGGAATATATAAATAGTAATACCCTTATAGTTCTTCTTAAAGTACTTTGCATTCATTGAGATAAAATAAGTAAAGTTTAAAAACTGTGTTCCTTAACAAAATGTCAATCTGACAGTAAAAAAAAATTGACATTCAGGCTTTCGCTTATTGCAAGGTTTCATATCACGTAATAAGTGTCGAATTAACTTATATTTTAATATAGACAAATTAAAAAAATATTCCCTACAAAAATAAACAATAAAAGCTCGGTGATAATCATTCACAATTAATTTAACACTGTCAAAAAGTCTTAGCGAAAAAAACGATAATTACAGCGAAGTCAATTACGATAATTGCTTGAAAAACCTTAGATACTTTTGTTTTTAGACGGTGTAACGCATTTAGTGTAAATAGATTGAGATTGATTGAAAAGCTCCGAGGTTCATTGATAAATTGTGTTGGCGGGTTTTGGAAAAACGTAGCTTCGTAAATTCGGTACGAATGGTGAAATGGTTGCGAAATGTTTACGAAGTAAATAGAATTAAGGAATTTTGTTTTGATGTAAGCTTTTAGCAGACAAAGACGATATCTTGATAATATAATTACTTCAATGGAAGTTTCTAGATCTACGAATAACGGAATACCGAAACGCTATTCATATTTAAGTACAACTCAAAACTGTCCGATTTGACAGTTCGCCATACAAATCTGTCAAAATTACTAGTCTTGAGGCGTGCTTAAATTTGAATTGCGTAAGTGTATTTGCTTGTAAGACGTTTAATAAATCCCATATTTTTTGAGCACGAGTGTTAGACCATAACACCAAAAAATACAACAATATACCAGTATTGTTTTACGCGTTTCAATGGACAATAACTTCTGCATTTTCGTCCGAAAATTAATAGCAATCATTAGACCGGTGACCGAATTAATAAGTTGAACGAAGCGAACTCACTGACCTGACCTTGTCTCATCGCGTAATTAAAGAATTGATTTATTATACAATTTGCTAGCAATTGTTTGAAATATCTTAATTATTGCATTATCATCACGAAATGCTTAACAGCCTCATTGGATATGTAAAACCACCTCGCCACAGCTACGCAGTATTTTATATTTAATTCAATCAGTCATTAGAACAGCATTAAAAGGTCGTTAGTGGCGGAGATACGGGTGTTACTTGACGAAGTTTTAGTATTGGAATGTTGGATTTTGACCAAAATATTATATCACGAGAATCTCCATGTACTTACTTTAACTGCAAACGAATCATGTTCTTTGCTCTTCTGTTTCGTCCGAAATGGTTCGAATTGTTACTAGTCAATGATATTTAGTAATAGATATGTCAAAGCGACAAATGATACGAGAAAAAGAGATAGTTAGTTTTGTCAGTTGCGCGTGAACGCACCAGGAACCAATCACCTAAATGTAAGACGTTCTAATTAAGATGTTTTTGCGGCTTCAAAATGTTAACATATCTATTTAATATAATATCATTCTTACTAATACATTGTATTATTACATGCATGTAAATGGAGCATTTTATATGTATAGCAGAAACAAAACATTTTACTAGTATGTACTACAATTTTTAATATAATTATTTATCATTAAAATGGAAATTATACGACCGTTTTTTTATTACAAATTTATAGACACAATTTTTATTATAACAGCACTAGATGCAAATATAATCAAATTTTATCTAATCATTTTTGTGTGAGAACAAATTAATAAACTATTATGAATGGAATGTTAAAAAATAATTATTATTTAATGTCATAGTAACTTGTTAATTAAAATGTCATCTATTTGGTACTTATAATTAACAACCATCTACTGTCATAAATACAGCCTGAAATATTATATTTACTGTCCATCCACGTTATTAGGATGTCCTTTTTTTGATACGCAATATAAATAATATACGTGCAGACAATGATATTAAATTAAATAGATATGTTATAAGCGCAAAATTTTAAAGACGCAAAAACATCCTAATTAGGACGTCTTACCATTAGGTGATTGGTTGCCGGTGTATTCAATCGAAACTGACAAAACTAAGTATCTCCTTTTTTCGTGTTGGTTTTATCATTTATTTCTTTCTATCGTTTTGACTTGTATGTATGTGTGCTGCCGCTGCTTAGCGGAACACTTTTTTCGGTTGATTTGTATGAGTATAACATATCTATTAAGTATAATATCATTGACGTGTAAAACTATTTTCTTTCAGTTGTAAAAATATTCTGTCAAATGAGCGTTTGTCTTAGGATGTCATAGAATAAGTTTCCAAAGTTATTTAGCATTAATTAAATACGTATCACCATCGAAACTATCTCGTTTCTAGCTCCCAACTATAAGAATTCCGAGACGTCAAGGTTGAGAGCCTAGAAAGAAAGAGAAAAGTCGCTTTAAAAATATTTCAAGACACTTATACACAGCGCCATCTAGTCCCACGCTGAGCAGAACTCGATAACGGATAACTTACTTAGACATGCTTTTTTGTAAATAAAACCTAAAATACATAAAAACCCAGACCCCAGAAGAATACAAATGTAAACTACAAATATATTTTTCCGGTGTGGGGATCGATACCGACAGACCCGAACGACCCTTCGTGCAGAAAGTAGTTGTGCTACCACTGCGACAAGCGGTCGTCTAATAAGTGATAATAGTGACACAGCTACTTTTTTTTTATCAAACTTTGATGGACTGCCAGTATTAAGTAGTAAAGTTATTAAAGAGATAATAAAATCAATAACATATACATTAAACCGACATGCATCGTATAATTCATCGTTATTACAAGCGAAGTACCATCGTGTCTCGAGATGCATATCTGTTAATATGAGATTTATGATTTTATACAATAACAGTAAGGTCGAAAATCGTTTGTTTTATTATTTTTGCATATAAATCGTGATTGTTCTGCATGCCTGGTGCTGACCTTCGCGCGATCACGCGGGTACAATTATATTATGCTTTTAAATTGTAGTGTTAATTCTACCATCGAAAATGTAATGTAATTCTCGAACAAATACAACATACCCCAGAGTATACCTGTGATATAGATTATAGAGAGAGTATATATACTTTGTCGTTAAAGGTCGGCAACACTGATATCACCAGATACCATAAGTGCTTATGGGCGTCGTCGAGCAATTTCCATCAGATGACCTCACCATCAGATTTCCATCAATAAATAAAAACAATACAAATTTCTCTTGTCCTAAATTCCAAAACTTATCCCAATTTTCGTCATTATCTATACTAGTAACTATTAATATAGAAGTAAAGTTTGCGTGTTTGTTAAATTGTAAGAGGTAATCTCGGGATTTACTGAACCGATTTTAGCTAGGCACATTATTGCTGAGTGTCATAGGCTATATAAAAAAACGAAAACTGAAAATGGATTATTAACATTTTGCTCAACGAAGTGGGCACAGATCAGCTAGTATTAAATATTTCACTAGCATAAATAATAATGTCGATGGAGTTACGAGGTTGTTGTTGGGAATCATTCTTACTACTGTCTACTTATCCATAGTTAATTATATATACAATATGTCATCTGCTCTATGTTCTATGAATTCTTTACTCTCTGGTTGACTAACCCAAAAAAATAAATGTAATAGTTGTATACCTCTGTAATCAAAAGATTAAAGTTATAGTATTGTGATTTAAATACAACATAAAAATTATGGTGTTCACCTAATGATTTTAAAAAATAGATATGTTATACCCGTACAAATCAACCGAAAAAAGTTTTCCGCTAAGCAGCGGCAGCACACATACATACAAGTCAAAACGATAGAAAGAGATAAATGATAAAACCAACAAGAAAAAATGAGATAGTTTTGTTAGTTGCACGTGAATGCATTGGTAACCAATCACCTAAAAGTAAGACGTCCTAAAATTTGCGCTTATAACATATGTATGTAATATAAGGTTCATCACTAAATCTACTACACCGATTTGAAAACTCTTTTCCATAATAAATACTACCAGGTCATAGAATATTAGGTACTTATTTGAAATCATCAGCTTATATTAAAGAAAACATAATGAACATTTTTTGATAACCGTTCAAAGATCGCTTAAAGAACAATAAGTACGTTCTTGAATGCTTCTAACAAACATTACAAACGTTAATTGATTTTCTTGTTTCTTCCTAGTTTTTTGAAGAAGTTTTTTGTTAAGTAGGAAATACCACTGAGCATGTACTTTTGAAATACCATGACAACAAAAACATTTTAAATGTAAATAAAAACAAAAAGGCATTAATTTAAAATCTTGTTTTTTTTTAATCCTGACTAATATTTTAGAGAGAAACAAACATATGTTCACAGAATCTCATACAAAAACCGATAAGGTGATGTCTAAATTTTATGTTATTTTTGCTGTTCGTCTGTTTTGGCTGAATTTATACGATTAACATATTTTCGTTGGCGTGGTAAATGTTCTTTCTTTATTCCTTTCTGCAAACGGCTAGTACATAAATAAAATCAACATAAAAAAAATCTGAAACAGCTTTTCTACCGAACTGTACATAATAGGTATTACCTAACAAAATAAAAAACAGACTCGCTTATACAAGTAAGTCGGTTGATAAAGTAACTAATATTTACTTTATCAACCGACTTCAAAAAAGGCGGTCTCAATCTATCTATCTATCTCTAATCTTTATTGTTTGTATATGCATAACTTTACACTAAGTGAATCGATTTTGATGATTTAGATTTACGTTTACTTTGAAACAAATGCTGTTCGATTTAACTTAGTTTTTACACTATCTATAAGAAAAACATAAAAACCTTTTTGCATTAAGTTTGTGCTCGAAGACGGTTGTCTTAATGTTTAAAAATATGGTTAAAATAGTCAATTAGGCTATTCAAAATGCATTGCCAATTAATCGTACGCAAATCAACTTTAAGCACTCCTCATGTTTAGTCATTTTGACAGATTTTTATGGCGAACTGTCAATTCGGACTGATTTAAGTTCTTAAATTTGAATAGCGTTTCAGTACTCCTTCATTAGACGTTTAAAAACTCAAAGTCAGCTTGGATCTCTATCTATATCTATATCTATATAATTCAAAGGTGACTGACTGACATAGTAATCTATTAACGCACAGCCCAAACCACTGGACGGATCAAGCTGAAATTTGCAGTGCAGGTAGATGTTATGGTGTAGGCATCGGCTAAGAAAGGAATTCCCGAAATTCCCGCGGGAACGGGAATTATCGGGAAAATCCTTTTGTATGAAAAATCTAAACTGCATAAGTTAGACGCTTGAAATTTGCCATGTGCCTTAGGAAACTTATTTATATGAAAATCCACGCGGAACGAGTCGTGGCCAACAGCTAGTTTACGCATAGATTCTGAGCTGAGGTGTAGTTTTTCCTGTAGCTCAGTGAAACTGTTTAATTGTGAGATAAAAACATATCTAGCTATAAGGAAGGTTCTGTGCCGGGCCGCGCCATCACCGAGATAATTGTTTCATTATCTTTCCACATTATGTAAGCAATTGCTTAACTACTATGGTTGTCAAGTATTATGTTCCTTTTTATAACATAAAAATAATAATAATAATAAATATTTTCAGGACATTATCATATCATACACAGCGCCATCTAGTTCCCAGCTAAGCAGAAGCTTGTGTTATGGCAACTAGATAACGGAATAAATTACATATACATACTTTTCTATTGTAAATACATACATACAATACATAGCAACACCCAGACCCCAGAAAAATACAAATGTAAATTACAAATATATTTTTTCCGGTGTGGGAATCGAACCCACGACCCTTTGTGCAGAAAGCAGTTGTGCTACCACTGCGAAAAGCGGTCGTCGAACATACTAGCTGACCCGTGCGCACTTCGTTGGGCATAATGTTAATTAATTATCCTTTTCGATTTTTTATATAGTCTATGACACTCAGTAATAATGTGGCTTTCTATCGGAGAAAGAATTGCATAATGCACTATAAATTATCCGTTAATCATTATAATTACATCACAAACAGATTACACAATTATTGTATTCGAACAACAAACATAATTATTTGTTTCGTGATAAAATATTGTAATAATCAAGATTTTATGTTTAATAAGTAAATACGAACCTTGTATTTAAATTTAATTCAAATTGTTTAACACTATTTGAACTTATTAATTATGACTTATATTTAATTAAAACTTATTAATTACTTAATACCGAAAATATTATTCTAACGAATATTATAAACTAGCAATGTGCGGCGGCTTCGCTCGCATTAAGCCATCTTGAATAACTCTTTCTTACAGATCTTTGCCACATCTTTTTGAGAAGTGGTTTAATTTCTACGCTTTATGCCTCTTTTACGTAAAACAACTTAATAATTATTTCTGGCCTATAAGATGAGAAACTTTTTTTTAATCCTTTTCGAGATAACGCACTTCTACCTCATACTAAACCTATAAAACAAACGAATTCCTAACATTCTTACTATAAATATTTTCATACATAGGGATCGCACGACCCTTACCGTAGAAGGCAGTTGTGTTACCACTGCATCAAATGGTCGTGAAAAATATTTTTCAGTATTCCAGTCTGCAACAAAAGCGACAGCAAACAATAAATATTTATATAGTTGAAATGAAATGTTAAGACCTTTGCTGGTTGGTTGCCATGGCAACCGGCAACAACAAATCTTATTGAATACTTCACGCTGCATTGCACCATTTTGTAGTTGTTAGGTTTCTTCCTTCCAATTAATTTCAGCCTATTCAAAACCTCCCTACCAATTAAGCTTTAATAAAAGTTACTTAAGAAACCTCCTTTGATATATTCGGCTAAATATGTCAATAAATGATGATTCCGAGGAATCTGTTCCGAAAAGAAATGCTGAGGAATGATTTCCGTACGTTTCCACGGTTTGCATAATGCGGCGCATTACTAGTTGACGGTCTGCTGGACGGTTGTCATGACAACCACGTTCTAATAAAACGATTACCTCGACTACCCGGATTAATATGCACATGGTATTAATAATTAATACTGCATCTCTTAACAGGTTGGTTGGCATAGCAACCATTTCCAAACATATCAAATATCCTCTCGTATGAAAAAGTATAAGTATAAGAACTGTATCGCTCTGGATATGCTACTAGCATCACTATTAATTTTAATATGGGCCGGTTGCCATGACAACCAGTAACAAAACAAAATCTTGGCACGCAGCATTGCAACGCTTATGTGCCAATTATTCACTCGTTTTCTTCATCGAGCCTTTTACTTGATTTATAGCTTGCTTTTCATATGTATCTAAAATAACCACTCTATCGTCATGTATCGAGCCAAGTATTCATGCTTGAATTTTGAGTAATATTCGAATATCGTTTGAATTTATGATGGAAAATATATTGTGCTGAATCATGAAAAGAATTTCCGTTACATACAATTTGCCTAAGGATCTATGGATATTTATATACTATAAATAAGCTATAGTCTGATCCTTTTCAATGGGGAAGGAATTAAGGAGCTGCAATTTAAGTACCTTAATTTTATGTTTGCTTATACAGAACGAACCCAATTTGACGATTGTTTACTTATTTAGAAGCTGGTGCTTGCGATTTAGTCCCGTAAAGCCTCTTACAATAGCATCCATTGGAAAACCTAATCGAAAATACTTTTTATTTCTCGGTCGAAGTCACTTAGTAAAAATTATGTTTACATGATCTGGTCTTGCAGACTGGTCTCCTAATGTATGACTGATCTTATGTTATTTACTTTGATCTAACTCTAATATTTAGATTTAAGAGACCCTCAGATTGTTACATAATACATAAATACAAAAATTTCTGTACGATGCTGCAAACAATTCCGAATATTTGACGTTGGCAATCAAATCGGGATCAAATAATACCCAACTAATTATCTTTATACTAAATTATTATAGTCAATCTAGATTATGTCAATATACTTGGATATTCATACTTGCCGAAAATGTAAATTATAGTATCGGGTAATGTGTTATTATTAAAGCTTAAATGGAGTTATAGATTATTACAATAACAATTTAAATACATTTTATTATGGCTTAAAGTAAATTTAATTATAAATACTACTACTACTAGTCGTGTAATAATTCTGCAATTAATATCTGTTTACGTATCTTATAGTAATGCATATTATGTTTTCACTAAATAAGTATAGTTGTAATAATTATAATGCTTCTACAATTGAAGAATTATTGCTAAATATTGCGTCTGTGGCAAATGTCATTATTTGAATGTTTTGTCTTGCTCACTCACTTGTCACCACGAAAGAAAAATCGGGAGCGTCACTAGTAAATCAGAAAATGATTGTAACCTATAAGATAAATGTGTTAAATAAATATAATAGTTAAAGCTCGGTTGTTTTAGTCGATAGGCATGACTAAAGGGTATAAAAATAAAAAATATATCCCGTCTCTTAGATAATAATAAATACCAGTATTTTTTATTTGTCCAAATAATAAAACACTATAAGTAGTGTAGATATAGCGCATTAAAGTTAAGAAGTGGGGACAATTACGTCACATTCTAGTAGAAAACGTTCATAGACGTGACGTCATGCGATTTTCAAATCAATGTCTCCTTAAGCTTTTGAATTAGAAAATAACGAAAAAAAAATACTTACCCTCTATTATTTTTCATTAATCTATCCGACGGTCATTAAATTATATTTTTAATCGCTGTCCTAATTTGATTCTTTTTTCTATTCTCATGTGAATTGGTATCATCAAACAATAAGTAGATGCTGGTCTATTAATGTCACGCTATCACCAACTGAGATAAAGCTCTTAATATCCAGGTCGGTGGCCTACTTCAAAAACCTTAAACTCAGATTTCCTATGGCTTCAAAGAGTATACAAGATTATGGAAAATCCTCGCAACGAACACAACGACACGTCCAATGATTAATCACTTAATATTCAATACGAAGAATTCCTTGATTGCACACCTGTTTATTGATACCGAGGATAAATTTTTATTTATTTATTTATCCTTTATTACATTTATAATATCTTATAGACTAATTGTACAGAGTTAAAATGTAAGCACAGAAATGTAATAGGCGGCCTTATCACCAAAAGGTGATTTCTTCCAGGCAACCTTTAATAAGAATTTGTAAGTAAGGACTGGATTGGTAGGTATACTGAGCTACTTGATATAAAAATATATGCATATATAAATATATAAATGTAGTGTTATTGAAACGAAGCCGACATTCTATCTGCGGTCTAGTATATTGTTAGTTATTTTTTAATTGTTTGACGCTTGGAATGATATTTCTTAACGCTCATGGGACGGTGACCCTTTTTCATGTATAATTGTATAAATATTATAATAGTCGAATTTTTTTTTATATTTACAATTGTATGTTCTTATTTTAAAAAGAGCGACTATCAGAGTTTCTTGCCGGTTCTTCTCTGTACAAACTGCCTGCCGAACCGATGGTAAATGTTTTGTAATACCATGACGATTCAAAAGTGTTACTTTATGTAGCCTAATTGAATAAAAATACTTTTGACTTTGACTTTGACATAATATTAAGTATGTTAAATTTTGTAAGAGTAAAGTTTTGTTATTTCCAAGTTTTTAGTTACTTTTTCTATATTGGAAAAAGATTAAAGTGATGAAACCATTACACTACAGTATCCCAAATTAGTAATATCATTTTGACGTCATTCTGTTTTTTTTATTTTTTCACTAATTACAACTTTATAAAAATTTCTTATTTTTATTCCTCCCTGTCCCTCCTCGTCATTTTCTGTTCTATAAATTTTATTTATGTCCTGTTGTTATTATTGTTATATTTAATCATGACTTTTCAATAAATAAAACTAAATAGTTCAGGGCGTGAGCAGATGTTACTTACATCCTACATGACCAGCTCGTCCACCCCACACAACGGATTGACAGACTAATTTTATGATAACACGCTAGAATTACCCCTAATTTCGCGATACCTTATCTGTCCAGACATGTACTAGAGTGGGGTCTAAGGGTCGCGACTTATAAATGTCTGTCAAAGCCAGGGTAGCGTGAAGAAAAGGGTTTTGTTTTTAATTTATCTTCCCTTATTTACCGAAACTGAGACCGAAAATAGGTCTATACAAGCAAAAAGATAAATCTACAAATCGGCAAAAACTCACTTACAGTAAATATTTAAGAACAATGTATTATCACGAAAGTTGGTTAAAGTTTTTTAACACAGCGTTATGGCAACTAAATTACAGATGAATTATATAACTACTTTTACAGATACAAACTTTTGTAAATTCATCCATTTAATACATAGAACGCCCATAACTCAGAAAGATACAAATCTATTTTTCCATTGTGGAGATCAGCTTTGTCTCCGCTGCTCCAAGCTATTGTCAAACTAATCCAGTTTTTGTATACTTTTCTATTGCTTTGCTGCTAGTCAGACTCTCCTAAATCTCATAAAGCCAATGCACAAGTATTTTTTTGGAATAATGAATAAGGAAAGTCAAAACCCAGCTACTAACATATATACCGTAACAAACCTACATCTACATTAACGATGTGGTTTCCACGTTTCCACCGACGTATAAAATGCAAAAGGACTTTCCATTTTACGCGAGATCCGGCGGGTTCAAGTTACGACTGTAAAATGGTCGTATTAAATAAACATTTCTGAGCGGCGTCCCCACTGTAGCACGCTGTCCCAAACTAGACAATTTGTAATGGATATTACCGTGTTATGTTAGTGTGATCCCACTGCAAAAGGTTTAAATGCATGATTTTAGTTTTATTAAAACTGTGTTCCGTGGGTCTTCTGTCTATCTCTTTATCGCTGCCCCCCCTCGTTGGTAAGAAGAGAGCCAAGATAGATAGAGAAAGGTCCCGTGGTTACACATTAGTAAATATTGTTTTTTTAATATAATTTTATTTACTTATTTATTTATAAATTCTTTATTACATGTAACAAAACAACATTACAACATGTACAAAAAAAAGAAGAATATACATGTAAATGGCGGCCTTATGGCTGTAAGCCATTTCTACCAGGCCAGATTTGCTAGAATAAAGATGAAAATCAAGATACATAAGTTAAACAATTAGATATGTAATAAATATTGTATAAATATTACTACAAATAAATAGTATACAATTATAAAGATACACACATATACACAAATACATACATACACATATATAAAAACATTAATTAACAGTTTATAATTAACTTCGCGACCCACCACGACGCTCGCATATAATATTAAGCATGTATTAATTATACATATGAACCTTTCCCTTGAATCACTATTGAAAAAAAACAGCATCAGAATCGCTTGCTTAGTTTTAAAGATTAAGGCATATTAAGATATAGGGACAGCAAAAGCGACTTTGTTTTATACCACGTAGTAATAACTTTATTATGCTACTAGCTGTTGCCTGCGACTTTGTCCGCTTTTCCGTCGTTTGTCACAAAAATACCTATATACTGGACGCACTGCGCGCTTGGAGCCGCTAGGCGCGCTAGGCTGAAAATCTGCATGCTTGCTGCATGCTTGCCGACTTGACCTTTCTAGCTCTACAAACGTGATTAAAAAGTCTACTTTATCAAAATATTTACAACCGCACGTCACTTTTTGCATCTAAAATGAGATTTAGGTAGAAATAAAAACACCTCTGACGTCACCGTCTCACGTGACGGGATAATACCACACCCTCATCTTACGTGGATGGGGACAGCGGTGTATGTATCGCAATTACATTTGTTATTAGCATTTTCAACTTGATCGTTTTTGCTTCTTCCTATTTGTCAGGGGTATAGAAAGGTAATGTAAATCAAGTAATTTATTTTATTAACAGAACCGAAAAATATAATATGTTGTACAAATAAAAAGAGAATCAGCAACACCAAATAATATGTATTTTTATTGCGCACATCTATTTTTTGCGTATTTTTATGGTTTCAAATACTGTTCCACTAAAATACAATATACGAGCTTACAAAGGTCGTATTTGGAGTAATACATATTTGTTTTAAATAAGCCTATGACCATAGGCACCCGAACTAATAATAAATTATATTTAATATTTTTTACACTTAGATTCAGAATTCATAAAATAAATTTTTAAGTATCTGTTCTTTATATGAATGTAAGATATTGTGAATTTCTAATATTTCTCATATATCTTTGAATATAAAGTAATTATTTTATTGCACCAATGAAATAATTGACGCAATGCCCTTCATAGAACCAATGACGCCTTCACAAATATTTAATTCAAATGCTCGTTCCGATATCTTTGCTCAATGTACTGTCGGACAATTCCTGTGCATATCAATTTTGTCAAAAACAATTTTTAAGTTAAAATATTAAAACCCTTTATATTTAAATAACCAATCATTTTGATTATCAAGACTCAGTCTGGATTAGATGGACAATGGTCCCTGACATCTGATAGCGAAAAATATTTCATAACTATTACGCTGCAATATACACATAACATTTATAATTCTTTTTGTTGTACATATACCATATAATATTATTCGGCAAAGTAATAAAAAACAAATAATTAAAAGCGAAATTTCGTGAACATTTTTACACGTATGGGTAATCTATCCCTCGTGTAACAAAACCGTTAGTCTCACGACTACTATAAACTATGAACTACTAAATGGTAGCTATAAAAGGCGGGTAAAATAGAGATTTTGGACACAGCTACATACATACAATCCCTGGGGGGAAGAATGTGGGTTAAGTCGGAGTCATACCGACAAAAACTCCGCGGTGTTCTACTGTCCCGCGTTTCAACGAAGTCACGGGTGCGTCTAAATTATAAAATAACTATTAAATCGTTACTATATACTAAATGAAAATGCGTATTAATTTGTGGGAAGCAAATTTATTTTTTGCTTTTTAGTTTGAAGTCGGTTTATTTTTTGTTAAAAATTACAAATTTAAAAACTTTTCATATTACAATAGATTTATTAACCAGCCAATGTGTTGGATGGACATGAATGCAGTTTCGGTAAAACTTATTCATAATTTTTGTCGTAACTAACTTCTTAATAAAGTTAGAAAAAAACGCGCATTCATTTGTTTGGAGTCCGTACATAAATCATAAAGCCGACCGCCGGTTTGATTTTCAATGGAAATGGCTTCGACATGTATTGTATTCATTCATATGACATTTGTATTCGTGTTTTCTACGTAATAATTGCTTTAATAGTTGTCCATGCACTTTAAGATTTATAACAACTAACATAAGCAGTAATTCTAAAATTAGATTTTTACCGTTTGACTCATATTAGTTAAGTTAAAATGAATGGTCACATACAAACTCAAACGATGTGACTCATACTTTTATTAAGAAAAGCCAAAAATAGTGTTGCCAGAAAATTTCTTTCAAAATGGATAAATTAAAGAAATTTCATGTGGATTACTGCGACTTACCGACTATGCTTGATAACGTTGATACACTGCTACGTATCGTTAATGTTAAAATTAACAAAAATAATGACGGTCGTAAGTATTTGTGCTTTAGAAGAGATTTATATTTGTTTTCGTCACCTGTTGGTCGGTACCGGATCATCGAGTACCGATCGTGTTACGCGCCTCTTTATAGAGTGCAAATTACCAAGCTAATCCCTAACCGGACTTGCCTAAAAGTAAAGTTGTCGCAATGCAAAGTATCGCCTGACCTTGAACAGGTTTATCTTCTGGACACCAACTTGGGTATTGTCCCTACTTAACGTTACAAAGTTGAGATTCGATATGAGATCCACAACAAACCACCAATAAAATTCTATAAATTGAAAGCCAGGCAAGCTACCTACAGTCGCAGCATCATCACGTCTAACGATAAAGAGTATTATATACCTAAATATATCTCTTAACAAACTCTTCTATGTGGCAAATGACCAACCAACGTATATTATACATAAAATACATTTTTACTATTTCTTTTCAGGTATCAACATAGTCCCCTTAACTCTTTGGATAATAAGCTTCGTCTGCTTCAACTACGTATACATATTTTCGGCCTTATGGTTCGTGTTTGTATACTGCCGACGTACGGGCGACCTGATCGCTGCGTCTGTGGTCTTCTCACTCGCCGTGTGCAGCCAGCCTTCTTTCTTACAGATGTGCTACATGATATGCTTCAAGTAAGTATTCCTAGTAGTAAGTAGTCATTATTCTTATTCTTTGATCTCACTTTTGGCGATGGTCTGCGAGACGTCTGCCTGGTGGCATGCCAAACAATACGCCGTCATTCCTTTTTGATCGTTCTCCTGTTTGTATAGCCATTTATAATCACCTATATTTTTTATGATCCGTCCATCTCATGGTTGATATTCTCCGTAGTCTGACTCTTTCAACTCTAGTCGTTATAGACTTCACTAGACGTTATAGTCTCTTCCAAACCTAAACAGAATAAAGACTAATCTTAGTTAGCACATAATAGTCTAGTATACAAGTGAACATTATTTTTTTCAGAAAAAGAGTCCAGCGTCTAATCCAAAGATACCTCGACCTGAACGACCTGATAAAACCTGGCAGCACATTCTCGAAGAACCTCCATGTTCAGCTTCGGAAGGTGAAGAGACGGGCCAGTATAGTTTGGATGATGGTGGTCACAAACGGAACGCTCTACGTTATGATACCAGTTTTTTTGCCGGGAAGACACTTGACTGAAGATTTACAGGTTCTTTATGGCAAGTGTTGCTCTCATGTTATATTGTTATATGTTGGGGAGTTTAACCAAACAATGACAAAGTTGTAAGCAAATATACTACGGCCAAATGCATAGAAAAATCTTCAATTTCCTTAAATTTTGTAAAAAGGCATACTCCGTTAATTCAATCATCTCCTTTCAATATTAAGATCACAAACGCGGAAGCACACATACACACACACACATATAAATACTCATCCATCTTAATATACACGCCCTAATCTATTACACATTCATTATATTAAAACTTCATTTAACCGTTTATTGTAATAAAAAATATTTTATAAATATTAAAAGTTGTGAATTGTTTGGTTAACACGATACAAACCAGCTTAGTGCGTAAACTAATGTTTTATAGAATTGTATCTAATGTTATGTAAATAAAATAAATAAATAAAATATTATTTCCAGGATTGGAGCCGATGTTTGAATCGCCCAATTTTGAAATAGCCACCACTACAATGGCACTTAGCGTATACCTTTGCGCCTTCTCTTTAGCGAACCTAACAGCATTTAACATAGTAGTTCTGGGATATAGTGAATCTCAAATGATAACGTTGGGCTTGGAACTGCCCCTTCTATGGACCGACGCTGACGACTACTACAATTCAATCCAGAAAAGCGTCTTATTATACAAATCTGGCTCTAAAAGAACCATCACCAACGCTTACATAAAGGATCGCTTAAAAGAAATCATACACATTCACATACAAAACATTAATCTAATACGAGAATTTGAAAACGTGTTTAGAATTACTAAAGCGATTGAATTTTTCTTTCTGATACTGGCCATGATATCGGAATTGCTTGGAGGTATCGAGAATACGTATTTGGAGTTGCCATTTTCTTTTGTTTTGATATTTATGGAGTGTTCTTCTGGACAGAAGCTTATGGATGCTTCGGAAATGTTTGAAAGAGCAATTTATGATTGTGATTGGGAAAGATTTGACAACAATAACATGAGAACAGTCTTGATAATGCTCACCTGTGCACAGAGAACACTTTGCGTGTCAGCGGGAGGGTTAACCACTATGAATTTCGGATGTTTACTTTCCTTTATGAAATTTAGCTACTCAACTTATAACACTCTGCGACTAAGGGTGCATTAATTTTTATAGTATCGAGTAAATTTATGTTTAAAAATTCTTTGAGAATATATAATAGACCTAAATCTTGTCAATTTAATTAAGTTCAATTCAAATGTTCAATTAGGCTGCATATAGTAACATTTTTAAATCACATAGTAACATATTCAGCGTCATTCAAACTATGCGTTTTATAATAAAGACCATGTCACTACACTATTATAAGATCATTTAAAATTGTATTATTTTTATAAAAATATGCAAACCCTTCGTTTATTTTAGCGATAAATAAAATGCAAATTCGTGTTTTTACTTAATTTTCTTTCTATTATCCAAGAATATTACTTCAAAGTTTCTCGGTGTAGCTAACGCATAAGGAGTATTTTCTATTTAAAGAATAAGTGACCACCTTATAACATAAACATTCATCGATTATAGAAGACTAGCATAAACATTGCCAGTCTTAACAAATAATTTAAAAAAAGGGAGATTTTTTTAAAATGAAAAATGTTAACTTTTGTACGAATTACTCAGTAACTTATTGTTTAAAACAAATAAAATCATATCAAAAAAGAACATATCTAGCACAATCCATTATCAATCCGAAGCAAACAAGACTGTTGACAGAACTGCTCAAACAAGATAAAAGTTGCGTCGTCTGAAGCATTGTTGTAATCCCCAATTTGGCAAATACATCCGCCAGCCCGGATCATATCACGATCACCCGGGTGACGGATGCCCGGATGGAACGAACTCAGTAGTTCTCATTGTTTAGAGCAAACTTTTGGAAGACTTTCCTAATCTTTACGCAAAAGCATTGACCATAAGATACGCTTAATTGTTCCTTAACTCAAACATACATATGGACATTTACCAACTTTTCTGACTTTGAATTAAACTCAGTATTATAGATTTTCTTTGATTTCCTTTATTACTTAAAAATTCAGTTTGAGAATGCTATCCTTTATTATATTATCCTTTAATTGATATAATAAATTGTGTTTTGTCGTATAGAATAAAATTAATAAAGAAAGAGACCTTTTAGAAAATAAGATTCCAAAATTTTTCCATGTAATATTGTCAGTAATATAAAACTAATAACAAAAACAGTTAAATATTATTTACTTATCACTAAGTTTTAAGTACTATAACGAAGAAGGAAGAATCGGTAATGAAGGATAATATATCCTTCATAACCCTTACTTAATATTTAAATGCTCAAACAAAATAAAAGTTGGATATGAAAAATCCGCCACATCTCTCAAGAAATCGCTTATACACGAACAAAACCGCGGGACACATCTAGTTTTCAATAAATACAGTTAAAATAGAAAATAACGATTTTATTGCAAACAATGAAATCATTAACGCTAAGTCCACGATGGGACCAATATTTGTTTTAAAAGATCGTTCCGATATCTTGGCCGAGTGTACTGGCAGACAATTCAACTTTATAAGACTTATTTTTAAATTCTTTTCTCTTATTCTTTTATTTAATTTTTCTCATTAAACTTAAAAGCGTATTTGAGGAAGCCTTAGCTAGGTATACATGATACATATTTTCTTTGTTCCTCTAAATAGTAAGACGGTATGTCTTAGATACTATTAAAAGACGTTATACTGAGAGTTCATGAAGGAACAATGTTTGATATTCGATGCGGGCTACCATATATTATATAATACATAATATTCTACAGAGTGTGTATTTCGCCGACAATGTATTCAATAAAGTAAATACATAAAAAAACAAATAAACTGCTTATAACCAAACAAATTTTCTGCATTGTTTTAGGATTTCAGCTTTATTTAATATTTTCCACGTTTACCATTATTTAGTCGATCCAGTCAAGAAGATGTATTGCAATTACTTATTTTATTTTTTTTGTACTGAGTTACATATATACAAGCCTTCCCAGTATCAAATATTAGCGTATACAAACAAGGCTCTAAGTAAAATATTTGCTTGAAGTCAGTACACAGCCCATAAACACGATCGTTGGTTTTAATTCCAATAGAAATGGCTTCATATGTCATTAGTGCCCGTGTTTAAAACTGAATAATTGCTATAATAGGTTCACTTACTTCCAAATTTATTATAATTAAAATAATGAACCGATAACTCGATAATGTATCTTTTCCACGACATAATTACATCAATTAGAAATACAATTTAAAAAATAACTACATAAAAGAAATAAAGTCCTCATACCAGTGATATGGTTCGAACAAGAAGAGCGACGCAAGAAAATTGGTTCAAAAAATGGAAAAATTAAAGAAATTTCAATTAGACTATTGCGATTTACCGACTATGCTTGATAACGTTGATTATCTTCTCCGCATTGTTAATGTTAAAATTAACAAAAATAATGACGGTCGTAAGTAGTAATTGCTGTTTACAAAAATATAATTTTATAATCATATAATATCTCATATAATAATCATAACAAATATATTTCGTTACGTATTTTCCTTATTTTTATTAAGATAAATAAACACAGGAACTGAAAAATCAAAAAAATAAAAGATTATGTGATCAAAATTGATTTTTTTTACGATTTTATGTTCAGAATCATTGTCGAAAAGCACACTCAAATTTTTAGAGTTAAGTCCCTGTATAACCCTTAAACCTTTTAGGCATCAACATATTCCCCCTAACGCTGTGGATAGTAAGCAACATCTGTTACTACTACATATATATTTTCTCGACGATCTGGTTCGTGTTTGTGTACTGCCGACGAACAGGGGACCTGGTCGCTGCGTCGGTGGTCATCTCATTAGCCGTGTGCAGCCAGCCTTCATTTGTTAAGATGTTTTATATGATATTCTTCAAGTACGTATCCCATCACTTCATTTCTATTCAATTTATTTTTTTTTATAGAGGGAAATTCTTTTTGGCATACCCGTCGCGTGGCTGATGGTAAAGTGCGACGGGTTATGTGGGACTCACCATGGCCGATGGGGGTAGTGTGGCACGCACGGCCAGGAATACCCACTAAAACCCTCTGCCACTCTTAGCCCTTGAGTCGGGGCGGGGGATCGCTCGCGCAATTCCGCCTGCTAATTTATTAGAAACATCAAGCCATAATTGTTTCAATAATACATGTGATTTCCAAATACGACAATTTTTCTCAAATGTTAAAGTACAAATTAAAAAAAAATACTTTAACAGTGTTGAAGAGATTAAAAAGTTAATTATTCCATACTGGTGTATTTTACAGCACGCATTTCTTGAAATGATTCAAAGGCATAGAATGACTATCTATATAATTATTGTATAATTTAGATGTAATAATATTACTTACAAATACTTTTTGTCATTTATATCTGATCTGACCGATATAACCCATCTGATAAAACCCATCGCTCAGTAATCACTAAGTTTTTAATTATAAAATATTCTTCAGACATAAAGTCCAGCACCTAATCCAAAGCTATCTGGACTTGAATGACTTAATAAAACCCGGCAGCACATTCGCGAAGAACCTTCATGTTGAACTTCGAAAGATCAAGAGACGGGCCAGTATTGTTTGGGTAACGATGGTTACCAACGGGGTATTATATGTCATTGTACCTATTTGCATGCCCGGAAGGCATTTAACTGAGGATCTACAGATTATTTATGGTAAGTGTAGTAGTATGGTAAGTGTAGATTAAGAATGGTAAAAAAAATCCGAAGATAATTTCCACGAATAAAATTATATTTCTTCCATAGACAATAACGCATAATTAAATCTGTATTGGCGTTGTTTTTGTCAAAATGTTGTCTACTAATATGATACGCCATTATTATTTTATACAACAATATTCAAATTTATGATTCAAATTTATATTCATTGTAATAATAAAACATAACAGCACAATTAAATAAGCATGCGTCTTATGATCTAGTAAAAATTCTGCTTCTGGAGAGAGTTCCTTTCCTTTTATATAAGCAATTTTATAAAACGCTAAAATGTTAATAATAAACTAACTAATACCTATATTAACAGGATTGGAGCCGATGTTACAATCACCTAATTTTGAAATAGCATCGGTCACTATGGCGCTCAGCGTATACATTTGCGTCTTCTCCTTAGCGAACATTACAGCTCTCAATATAGTTATTTTGGGATATAGTGAATCACAAATGATAGCCTTGAGTAAGGAACTACCCCATCTATGGCCCGACGCCGACGACTACTACAATTCAATCCAAAAAAGCGCTTTTCTACACAAATCTGGCTCTAAAAATACCATCACGAACGCTCACATAAAGGATCGCTTAAAGGAAATTATATACATCCACATACAAAATATAAATATAATAGAAGAATTCGAAAGCGTATTCCGAGTCACGAAGGCGATTGAATTTATATTCCTGATAATGGCAATAATATCGGAATTGCTCGGAGGTATCGAGAATACGTATTTGCAAATACCTTTTTCGTTTGTGTTGATATTGATGGAGTGCTCGGCTGGGCAGAAGGTTATGGACGCCTGTGAAATGTTCGAGAAAGCAATTTACGATTGTGAGTGGGAAAGATTTGACAACAGTAACAGGAAAACTGTTGTAACAATGTTAGTGAGTGCACAGAGAACGCTCTGCATATCGGCTGGAGGGATGGCCGTCATGAATTTTAGTAGCTTGCTTTCAGTTATGAAATTCAGTTACTCGGCTTATAATACTCTGCGTATTATGGTGCGCTAATGTCTTCTATAATAAATAGATGTAATGTATATATTTAAATTATGTCTTAATCTTAAGTCAACAGTTTGTATGTTGAATAGTATTTGTCAATTTTACATTATAATAGACACTTCATTTTGACTTTACGACTAAATTTTAGAATAAACATATATGTAATCTTAAGGATTAGAATAAAATAAATTAAAGGAAAGATAAGATATAAGAAAAATAAATAACTTTTCATTCTTAAGTACAACACATACGTCATATATAATTTTTCTGAAACACACTAAATTAACAGCACAATATTAAAAACAAAAATCGGGAAAAGCAACGTGAAATAAAACGAAACAGAAGTTCTTTGTGCGCTCTTCGCAAGTATTCGTCCAAAGTTTATCACTTTAATTTTATCAGATAAAATTGTCTAAGTGAGAAAAATATTCCGTTTGGTGGTAATTGCTCTGAAGATTGGATTAAGCTAGAGGCGGTGGATTCAATTATGAAATGGAAGCACTTAATGATCGTTTGGATTAAACGATTTTATTTGTGAGTTCTATATTCGATAATCAAAGAAAGCTTACACAAAGAAGCGTTTTCACTAAAGATAGCCCCTACATTAAGTGTATATTTGTATTTATAAATTAAAAAAAATGGTTGGAGTTATTTTAATAAAAAATGAGCCTGAAAACCGATAGACAGTACCACTACTACATAGTATTTATTTTATGTTTTATGAGCAGCTGAGCAAAAAAAGCTCATAGTAAAAGACCCCTCAGGTGGTCGACCTACTATACGCAATGACATATCTGACAAACTATAATACGACAGTGGTAGGGTCAACAAAAAAAAATTTACAAAACAAACTACGAAAAGTATTTTATTTGTAAAATTGGTATTGTCATGCCATTTATTAATGGCACATATATTTTAGTCAAATGCGAAATTGATTTTAAAATCTTAATAAACCGAACCAGTTTCAATTCGTATCAGGGTGTCCATTTTTATCTAGAAGCAAAACATGCCACAAAATTTAATGTAACATGATCAAGATCGTTGATGTTTTGGACTCCCTGGGTGGGTCTTCCTCGAAAGCTACAATCTGGGTTCATTGAAAACAAGAGTAAACTGGTTTCTTCTAGGCGAGCTCAATAAAAAACTATTACTCAATAAATAAAAAAAATCGTCCGAATTAGCCTGCTTCACCCTTCCTCAGAATTTTCTGCTATCAGTATTTATGTCTCCATTTCTATTGTAAATATCTAATGTAATTTGTGGTGAGAAATAAAATTTATTTATTATTATTATTATTATTATTATGTGATGGTACATTTTATGTTACTTCGTTCGACCGACAACCCACCGACACCCTGTGTATGCCGCGCACGGCCATGGAATTGCATTGACCGCGAGCAGCCAGTCTACAGTACAATTTTAATTTGCATAGTACACTTACCATTTTTAAAAGTAAAAAATAAATAAGACGAAAATTGAAATCAATTTTTTTATGATTACGTATATTTACAAGCATTATTGCCTGAATGCAGCCTCCAAATTTTCAAAGTTCAGTCTTTTTCATATTGTACGAGTATGTATATGATTATATCGTTAGATATTGTCTTCGCATTATGTACTCGTATATATACAATTTACTAGCTGTTGCCCGCGACTCCTTCCGACTTTCATATAAACTTTGACCTCCCCCCTTCCCCCTCCATAACCCTTTTTCCAGTTAAAAAGTAGCCTCCATAGGCCAAATAAACAAACTAATATTAGTATGGATTGCAGGTTTATTTTAATAAATCAGAATAAATGTGCTGTAATTTTATTATTAGAACAGCTTCACGATTACATGAAAATGTCTAAACTTTTTCAAATTTTCAAAAATATTTGCTTTAAGTATTTGACTATTATCCTCTACTACCCTCAATTTAAACATGAAATTGCCAATTAATGTAACGGCTTTTGGAGTTCTTAAGAATATCAATTTACCCAAATATTTTTCCCTTTGAGAAAAACGACTGAAAAGATGAAGGTCTTTAAAACTTTTTGAACTTTCCACGGGCGTTCTTCTTAAATTAATTATAAAAGTTTATGTTTATAATTTATTGTTACGCAAGCTTTAACAGGGGATAGCGTAGGTGCTAACAGCGTCGATGTAAATATGTAGAAAAAACATGATATAAATTTAAATACACGAACCAACTTCTGTAAGAAATGATATATTATCCTATTCTATATATGGAAGGAAGGAAGGATCCATCCTTTTTAAAATATATTTGAAAAATACATTCAGCTTATTCATACAAAGAACAATTATATAGAACATATATTATTTATGTTAAGAAACATATTACGAAATGTATAAAAATAGAAACCTTATTTAAAGCAAACAATAACAAAATTAAATGCTGTTTTTATTCTCATATTAGATAAGCTTGTTTTGAATCATTGAAAAAGTTTTATCGCGTCTAATATAATAATTGTTAATACTTGTAAATTCTTAGAGCGTTCGTATGGAATTTTCTACAGTATTGGGTGAAAGCTCTTTCTGCAACGTATAGCTTTAACTGCAGAACTAACTCATAGTACTTCGCAGCGTCGTGTACGCGGAGTAAATAGACCTAAAAACAGACATCAGACACACGAAATCGAGCGTTGATATTCCTCCAGCGGACAGCGTGAGCGTCTTCTGCGAACTCTGCAACATTAGTAATACTAACTTAGCGTTCTTTACATCAAAATTCTCCCATTTACAATCATACACCGCTATCATAAAAACATTACTCGCGTCCATAAGCCGCTGTCCCGTTATGCAATCCATGGTAACCTGCATTAGAGCAAATGGCAACTCCAAATATGTATTCTCCAAACCTCCAAGTAACTCGGCTATCAGTGAAACGATTAGCAGAAAAAACTCTGCAGCTATGGCTCCGTTGAAAACTGTTTCGATCTGCTTAAGTAGGTACATATTCTTTGTGTGGCATTTTATTATTTCTATTAAACGTTTGTTAACCGCTTCATTTACAAGTCCCCTCATTTCACTTGAGTTAGTTGTTACGTTTTCGTTTTCTACTATATTATTATTATCTTTATTAGCATCGTCCCATAAATTTATTAATTCTTCACTAAGAGCCAACATCTGAGCTTCAGAGTAGCCTGTCATTACAATCAAGAAAACGCTAATGCTTGATGTCAAATAGCACGTAAAGAAAACACCCATAATGTTTGTGAATAATGCAATTTCGAAATTTGGAGACTCCAATACTGGCTCCAGACCTGGAACAAACACTTTTTGGTAATTTTTATTGGCTAGATTTGAAAAACAGTATATGGAATTAATTATTTTGTAATCATTAACGCTAAAGAATTTTCTTTCTAATTCGAAATCATATACCTAATGCAAAACTCTATTGTGTATGTTTGATTTGTGTTATTATGTCCAAACTCTGAACTAATCAATTTGCGGACGAGTAGTAAAATCCACAATGTTTGGATTACATTTGTCCTTTTATTTACTTCATTACTTTACAACGGACTTCAAAACTGGGAAACTCCTCAATGCAACGTGAATATTTTTGTTCGTATGTCAAAACTTTTGACTTGGTTAATTGATATCATATATAAGTAAAAAAATACGCATGTCCAAATTACGTGCCCAAAGTAAGTGTGTCATTTTTTAAATTAAATACGATACAACACCTAAAAAATCAAAATTGTCTTCCATCAAATGTCTTCCAGGTCGCACAATAGCCTTCCCAACATATACGATGCCATTAGACACGATGACACACCAAAATATAGCAGCTCTTTTCTTCACCACTCTGAGGTACTTGGCCATGTTCACTGATTTTCGGCTCCCGACCACTAATTCATTATCTAAAGCAATATATCCTTCGACTATATCTCTCACAGTGTCTCTGTAAAATTTTAAACATTACTTATAAAAAACAGCATCCTTCCTTGAATAGGTAAAGTAAATAATTTTATACTGATCAATTTAAATACAAACGTGAACAAGGAAATTATAAATTTTTATTGTTTCTCTTTAAACATTGTGTTGCCACGTAAAACTATGAATTAATTATTAACTACCACAAACAAATATATAACATGAAAACTACAACAGGTAAAATAAAGTTTCAAAGGCTGGCAACACACTCATGGGCCATGACACACTCAATGCTTGTGAACAGCGTTGATCATTTTTCATCAGGTAACACTTCAGCTCATTAGCCCCTTTGCTAATTGCTGGTCGGGAAATAGGTATGCTAAACTGCGTCTGGATCAAGTAATAGGAATTAAGTTTCAGGTTTCAGTCTTCAGACTTAAGTCCTTTCCACTATGTATGTAAAGAATATATACCCAGTGCTCATACAATAAGAGTTAAGGTTGTGTAAATCTCACCTGTATAAATACATGAACAACAATTTGAAGGTGGAGATTTCACTGGCTATTCCCAGCGAGAAGACCACGAGGGCAGCTATAGTGTCACCCGTCTCCGAACACCGCCAGAAAACGAACCACACCATTGACACTACATACACGTAGAAATAACTAACTGATACTACGGTAGTTATTATGTAGCAAATCAATGGGATAGCTGAAAACCAGAAAACCTGAAGTTATTGATGAGCAAATTTGAAGCTGGAACAAAATTCTGAATAACCATACTGCTATTGTACGGAAGCCTTTTTTTCGGAATTTTAACGTTAAAGTTCAATACAAAACTTAATATTTTTTCATATATCAATCGAGCTAAGTTTTTTAATCCTGACGTAACCTAGATGAGAGATTAGCTCTGTATGTAAATATAACATAAATGTTAAATATGACAAAGACTATTTTGACAAAATAATGTCGATATTTAATTAAGAAGGACAAGTTAACATTTAACAAATTTGCGATAATAACCACATTTACATACTAAATTAAGTAATTAGCTTATTAATTGAAACAGAATAAATTTATTCCGTTTCAAAGAATCTATGAAGATGACAAGAGAGAGAGAAATAACAGATAACAGAAAGTTTTTATCTGGATACTTACGTTTTTCATCCCGCTTATCGATATTTATAACAAGAAGGCGTAGAAAGAACGATACGTTTGAAATTATGCTTTCCAAATCGCTATGGTCCAGTCCGAATTTCTTCAGATTTTCAAACATTTTTACCCTTTACAAACTTTTCCAACCCTTTTATTTAGAAACACTTTTCCTTTGTATATTTCAGCGTTATCGACTGTAAATTACAAGACAAAAAATAGACGCCACTGACATTATATTGGTTCTCAAAATTGCAAATTTTCTCATTAAATTTAGTCCATTTCTATATTAAACGTACAATTAAACCGTGTAGAAGCGACACTTTGATTGGCACTATATTTATGACTAATTAAATTCCTAGAAAAAGAAATAATGTATTTTTTATTCATAAGTGTATTTTTTTCAATAACACTTTTATGTTTCCACCAAAATATTAGTAATAGTGGTAGTAGTAGAGATCCATGTTATACACTTGATTGTTGCAAATAAAAATACAAGCACCCAACTTTCAAATAAACGAATATAAAAAATCAATGTTACAGGTCAATAATTAACTGTTTGCTCAACGATTGTATCAGTTTGTTCAAATATTTAATGTAATTCAAACTGCAAGTGTGGAGTATTTTAGACTAAAGTGTTTTACAAAATATTCACTACAAGCTGGCCCGAAGACTTCGGTCAGCCTGTACGTATCCTCTGCGGACGATTGCTTCGTGCGTCCTCAGCAGGTCCGCCCCCCGAAAGGGAGCGCGACGGAACACCGGTGGGTTTTAGTTGGTAGTGGCCGGTTTTAGGCGAGTCCGACATAACCGCCTCCTTCTCCCCCGAGGGGGACGCGGTATCCGTAAGAGGGGGAAAATTCCCCCGTCAAAAAAAAAGCCTGTACGTATCCTCCCCGTTACCTTATATTCTCCTACACTTTCCCTTTTTTCTTTGCTTAAGAACCATTCTCGTAAATCAATTATTCAGTTGTTATTGAGTTATGCACTTATATACTCGTCGATTCATTTTTATATTATAGACGTAACTATGTATTGTATTTAGAATGCTTAGATATCATTAAAATGTCCTGTGTCATGAGTATTGACCTTTTACTGAGTTTACTATTATTATTATTAGTATGGAAAACAAGGAAACCTCTGAAGTAACAAAACTTAATAAAAAAACAAATTCAAATCCTCTATCCTAATCAAATCGGAAAAAAATCTGAGTCTATGTTGTCACTTCGTTATCTTTCCTTGGTTCTTTTAAATACCGTTTAAACATTATATACATATTTATGTAATAGACATATGACATACTGACCTTAATAGCAGAGAATATTTTATAAGCCATATTATTGGCATTAATCACACATACACCTCGATAACAATTGAAACGATTTACATAATTCTTTTTTTTTAATAATCCTGGATGTACCAGGATGGCTCTTAAGCACAAAAGGGTAGGCGTAAGATATAAGGTAACGAAGTCGCGTTGGGTATATTATACGTGAATATGTTAATTTACAATTTTTATTATAAGTAATTAAGAATATTATCCATGTTTTAAAGGTCCAAGAATAGTTCTTTATTATTTTGATAGTATTAAATGGGATTGCTTGTTGTTGTTGGATGTAGGGATGTTTAGATGTTTATGGTTTTTAGTCTTTGACGCATAAACTACTACATTTAATAAACTAAGTACATTTTTTACTTTTTAAATTTAAGCACCAAACTTATTATACTAATAAAATATTATAATGTTAGTCACTAAAATTCTTTAAATCTTTAAGCACTTTTTAAAGGTTTTATATATTAAATACATTATATTCATGTGTAATGTAAAATCTGGTAACGAATATTAAATATGGCTGCTTTAGAGGTTAGAATGAGAGAGAAGAGCCTGCCTTGCCGAATGCTTGGGAATTTTAATTACGTACAATAGATAACGATATAGGCACAGAAGTTTCTTTGTTATTGAAAAAATAAAGTATTAGCGGGTAAAGCGTAGGGTACCTTGTAGCCCTACAACCTGAATATTATACGCCACGGTATGTAGAAGGTATTCTGAGAGATTTGACGCTTCTTAATAAGCCCTACTATACCTATTTTTATATTACTTACACTTCTAATCACAACAAAATTAAAAACACATTAGAAAATCAGACTTAATATCTACCAGGTAACCCAGTATTTGAAAGGACAGAAAAAAGACAATGTAGGTGAAAAAGTGTAGAAAAAAATAAAATAATCCATATTTTATTATGTTATTCTGATGATTCTTTTTTAATATTTAATGTCGAAGCATCAAGCAGTGGGCTTACGTAAGCATAAACTATTTTCATTGATTTCTAAATAGCCTTCAATTCATTGTACTTCGCAGTGTTGTGTACGCTGAGTAAATAGAGTTAAGCACCGACATTAGACGAACGTAATCAAGCGTTGTTATCCCACCAGCAGACAACGTTAGCGTCTTTTGCGAATTCTGCAACATTAGCAATACTATCTTAGCGTTCCTTACATCAAAATTCTCCCATTTACAATCATACACCGCGAACGTGAAAACTTCATTAGCATCTATAATCCTTTGTCCCGTTATGCAATCCATAGTAACCTGCATTAAAGCAAATGGCAACTCCAAATATGTATTCTCCAAACCTCCAAGTAACTCAGCTATCAATGAAACTATTAGCAGACAAAATTCAGCAGCCATTGCTCCGTTAAAAACTGTTTCGATCAGATTAAACATATCTATGATCTTCGTGTGACATTTCATTATTTCTATTAGTCGTTTGTTAACTGATCTGTTTATATGCTCATGTACTTCACAACTGTTGATATTAACACTTTCGCAGTCTTCTAAATTATTATCTTTATTGGCATCGTCCCATAAATGTACTAATTCTTCACTAGTAGCTAGGAGCTGAGCTTCGGAATAACCGGTCATTACAATCAGAAAAACACCTATGTTTGAAGTTAAGTAGCAAATAAAGAAAATAGCCATTACGTTTATCAGAAAAGCAATTTCGTAATTTGGAGACTCTAATATTGGTT
>JADANM010005346.1:889742-910068 GCA_026213755.1 Eurema hecabe | reverse complement strand
CCGACTAATTCAAATTTACTAAGGTCACTGGATAATCTAAGGGTTTAGACATAAACTGACTGCCTATTTGTACGGTTTTTAAACTAAAGTTTAAGGCCAACTGAACATAGGGGCAGTCGAACTCTCTCTCTTTCTCAGTCGTTGCGTTGCCTATAAAGAGGAAGAAAAGATCTAGATTAAATATCTTTATTTTTTACTCATTAGTAATAATAATGGTTGATGCCTTTAGTTCAGGTATCGTCTGAAATAATGTGTAGCGAAAGAAGTTGTTATCAAAGGTTGTGTTAAAGGGAACAGAGGAACTTCGAAGTAGAATGTGGACTATCTTCTCTCCTATTGACTGTGGTCGATATATCAACAAGATAGTATTTTCTTGATGTATAGAAAAAAGTGTCCTCTTACTGTAAGTTCAAGTGATATTATCCGTTTATAGCATTATTATAATATAATAAATTTTTAAGTGTTTTTTTTTATAATAACTTGGTAAGAATATTTAAAAAATCTTCGTCAAGATAATGTACAATATAAACTAACAACTATAATAACTGCATTAAAGATATTTATTTCGACAAACACGAGCCTTTATTGATTGTGTTGATTTTTATAGAATCCAAGTATCGTTTTCACGTCACTTAGATTAATTGATCGAAAAAAAAAGGTGTCAACGCGAGAATGATGTAAACATCTAAAAATACTCATTTACTTCAATCTTTTTAAGGATCTAAAAACTACAAATAAATGTTTGTTTAACGCAGGTTTTTTTTGTAGCGTGTTCGCGGAAGAGTCGGCGAAGGTGCCCGTGATCCCCACTCACTGCGGCAGAACGATCATAAACAGTGGGGTTTTGGTCGGTAGAAGTCTGACATAACCCGTGGTCCTTCCCCGAGGTCCATGGGTGTCCAACCTATGAGGATTTCCCCAATATAAAAAAAGGTTTTTTGTAGCGCGTAATATTTAAGAAGAAGAATTAAAAATGGTTCATACTAAATAGTTAGTTAAAAACAACCTTTAGAACCCATAATATAAAATTTCTTAAATGTTTTTTAACGATGTCTTAATAAAAAGTTTGATACTTTAAATACATATATTGTTCATGTCGAATTTTAATACATCTTAAAATATCATTAAAAAGACGTTTTTGAGATTGAAAAATACAGCGTATTTTAAGCGCATGTAGGTGTTTATTCCAGTCCAAAATTAAGCTTGACTTCAATTCACTTTCATTCAATTTAAAAATAAATTATGCCCCACATTTGGAGCGCGTCGGCAAATGAAGAATCTGATACAGTACGAAATTAAAATACTTTATTTTTTACCTACATTACTTTTTGACTATCCGACAGCATCACAAACCATACCATTAAAATTTATATAATCGAACTTACATAAAATTAATTCTTTAAATGTCATTTTTCTAGTTATTTTGGTTAACCTTTAACCCTCTATCAATGACGTCGATACATGTACCCTATGATTAAAAACTACAAAAATACAGATGTCTATTGTTTATGTTGTTATTAAAAAAATAATTTTTATATTGTTTAATCGTTCTTAATCGCTATGTAATAGCAATTATAATAACTTTTATTACTAAAGATAAACTTGTATTTTTAAGAACTTGCAGTAAAATGGTTTTGAAATAACTTATAAATGAAAAAATCCTATGAAATTGAATTTAAACGTATTTTTAATGTATGTAATTTAAAACATCTTATCTTTCGTTCTGTACTTCTTCACATGATTATACACAGAAAATGATTTAAATCAAATTTGTACAAGTATACAATATAAATGACATTTTTTATGAAACGACAGACTAAATACTATTTATAAACCTATAATATATTTTAAGAAACAGGCAGGTAGTAATAAAAGAAAAAAAAAACATTTTTTTTTCTTCGGAAATTCCTATAAAGTCTATAGTTCCAAACAGCCTTGTCGATGGTCACATTTTTGCACGCTAGGTGTGGCGAACAGTAACCTGACAAGATGACGATTTAAGCTAGTATTATACAAATAATATGGCAATTATATTAATTACGTTCATGTGTTCTTGAACACAGAGATCTTTGGATAAATCCCCGCTAATTACGTCATTATCTAAACCTAAATAACTTTGAGGAAATGTACAATTTAAGTTTTCTTAGAATTCCATAAAGCAAAAAATATTCACAATTTTGTTTGTCACCGAACAATTTGTTTTGTTCTCGAGTTACGTAAAAAGTGTAAAACAATTTAATTAATGATTGAAGTTGAATAACAAATGTGTAGATATATATTTCTTTAGACACTTTTAAATAATAAAATACTAAATTATAGGTTTTGTGCTTATTCTCCTTTTTTTAACATTCGAACCTTAACAATAAACAATAACCGTCATTATCAATTAGCTATATTTAAAGAAATAAATAAAAAGTTAAAACAAGCTTGTGTTTATATGCGCGAGCAGATAAACATTTGTCTTTTGTCCCATGGTTCGACGGCAAAAACTTATTCTGTATTTCGCTTTATTTTGAGCTAATTTTTAGTTATCTGTGACTTTAATTATCAGGCTAACTACAAACTAATCTAAAACTATTTAGACTTAAAAAAACTTCATTTTCACAAACCTTACTTCTATAATTTTTTTTTATTAAGGGCTTTGTCGCTTAGCGACCATACCGCCCATTCTATAAAATTTAAATACACACAGTAAGACCAAAGAAGATATTAGTAATTATTTAAATTGAATATTTACTTATGTATTTCCTAACTCGGTTGCAATTCCAGATTATGTTAAATGTAGGCACATAACAAAAAAATAAATTACATTAACATATTCTAGCTATATTTGGCAGATAAATGCAAAAGGACAAAGCATTATTTATAAATTAGCACATTGACGAATTATTCAAATAGTAATTATCATGTCTAGTCAATATAAATACCACAGTTGTCACAAAAGGACTTCTTTTTCACAAAAATCCGTTTCCTTCCACATTGGGTGTGATGGACAGGCTATTTTGGGCTCACCCGTACTTTGGTGTGGTTTAGTGTGTGAGACACTACCGACAAAAGCCCTCCGGTGATTCTTTTTGAGCTTATTTGCCAAGGCATTCGAAGTTTATTTACCGTAATTTTGGCAAATTATGAAAAATTGTTCCATAATAAAACCTTCGTTGTATAAAAAAAAACTTATATTGTCTCTGTTGAACTGCAATTTTAAATAATATGGACTGCTACTACGCTACTACGCTGAGTGCTGAATCGCCCTTATAATCTGTATTCGAAACTTAGCATGTATATGCATGCTAGTCATGTCAGTAGGACCCATTTAGAGTCTGACCATTTTAAAGCTGTACGCATTTAGAACATATTAAGATAACATCTGTAACGATACAGACATTGCCCACTTGTTCGTAATAATATCGCTTAAATTGACTATTACATAGTTTGGTAATAAATTGATTATTTCCCAGCAAATTAAATATCTTCTAAATGTTTTTCAAGTTACATACTATTGTAGCCATTACAATTGTTCTCCTAATTTAAGAAATACAATACATATTGTAATAAAGCTTATTTTAAATTTATATCCCTATTTATTACTATAAACGCTCATAAAACTGTACGTGTCCTTAAGTTTCACCCACTTACAGATTTCCAAAATGAAAAGAACCGTTATTGTCTTGCTAGACATGCGCATGATTAGATCACATTAAAAGCGAATTTAAATTATTACCGCAAAGTTTCAGAGCATCAGTTTCAAAGAATTAATTAGCTAAATTGCTTTGTGTTACTAGAAAACACAGATTCTATTGTATCATCAATATGCGTTTATAATTTTCTTTAAGCCTTTAAGTAGCCATCTCTGCTCGTGGCGAGCATCCGTTCATTTTCTTATTATTTCATCGGATACGGTATTTAAGTCTTTATTTATGACAACCATTTATTATTGTCCGCAATTAGGATTTACTCTACCGCAAATAAGCGCGCTGATGCGTTAAAGACCTATAAGGTTTCTTTTTAGGTCATCTGTAGTTCGTACAGATTATATTTTTATTCACTCTAAATAAACTGTGACTTCTACTCGCTGTGTCGCAAATAATAATACTTAAATTATTTGCAAATTGCTATTTAGGCATCATGCTTGTATGTACGAACCTACCAAGACATTTAGAGAACAATCTAAAATACATATTAAACACACCCAATTTGTGTATGTGTCTTAATTTAAAGAATTCATAATATAATATTACCTATGTCTTTTCTAGAACTTAATATTTTGTACAGTAAATAAGCACAAGACAATACATTAAATCAAACCAAAAGCGCTGTTCCAGGTATTTATTACTTTTGTATTATAAAGGGAACACAATAGTTGCCAAAATATCGCAGCGAAAACTAAATTAGTTGCATGATTCTTATGACGAAGCCGACGGCTTCTTCGAATTTCTATAAAGTACGGACTTCGATGACCGGTCATTGAAGCGTCGAATGACGTCAGTAATATTGTGAATGACTTAAAGACTAAATAGTTCATAAATAATTAATACTGCATGGTTTCCTGATAAGATACACAGAAAACATTGCTTGACACCGTATAATTAATTAACAAAGGCACTATTTACCACGCGTTTATGATTTAATAGTTTTCTTCGTAAATCTTAAGGTATCAAGAAAAACAGTTTAGATCCGTATAATTACCTACGGAAAGATTATTTTATTCATTTGTTCCTTTCATAGGTATATGAAAAAGTTATAAACGTTTGGTAGGATGTCAGATATTTTGACACCTGGCTGTTTAATGCATCCAATGATTCAATACAAATGATCGATACGTCTGGAATCTGACGGAATATGATAAATATTTATTTTCCTATTTTTGCGTGAACAGTGTTCTAGAGAAATCGAAATCAGCAAAAAGGGGAAACACACTTACTTATTTGATTTATATTGGGAACACATCATTGTTGCCAAGATTATGGCCTTTCTTTTAATTCACGAAGGTTTTATATTTCGATGTGTTTCGCGGACTTGTCTCCAAATTGTTAATATGTATTTCTCGAAATTGAAATCGTTCAAATTAATGAATTATTAACATTTTCCCCACACACGTTCAATGTACGCATTTCGTCTCATATATGGATATTTACCATTAAACTGAATTTATTTAATGCTAATGTTTATGACAGGTATTTGGGACCAACTGTACGAAGCTAAAATTGTTGAATTTAAGCCGATGTACGACGATCACAGATGATGAGCTGATTCCTATGCTACGTCGTAATACGGGACTGGTCAACTTAAATCTGAGTCAATGCAAGAACTTAAGTGCTAAGTGTCTTCAGCCAGTAATACTATATTGTGATAATTTGCAAATATTAAAGCTAACACGATGCTCTTGGCTGACTACAGGAGCTATAAAATCATCTTGTGGAATCAGCTTCCTCATGCAGTGTTCCCGAACAAATACGACTTGGGGACCTTCAAAAAAAGAGCGTACCTATCCTTAAAAGGCCGGCAACACACTCGTGACATCACGAGTGCTCATGGGCGGCGCTGATCACTTTCCATCAGGTGACGCGCCAGTTCGTTTGCCCCCTATTATATAAAAAAAAATATATATAGAAGCATTAGCACTTCACCAGAGTAAACTAGAAGATGTAGATTTAGCATAGTGTGTTTCAATATCTAAGAGCTGTAATCTGATATTCATTAAAAAGTTTAGACAAATTAAGACTTTAAACCTTGAGGGTAACAAGCAGGTGACGGACAACGGCCTGTACACAATGACATTGTGTATAGGCACGTGACATACTTGTCACTAAAACTAAACTTCGGTGGTTGCTGTGATATCACAGACAAGGGAGTAAGGTACTGTTGTATATATTTTTTGAAACACAGATTAATAATGAAAGAGATTAAAAAACTGGCTTTCTAGAAATTTTGATTCTAGCAGTAGGTAATCAAATGGTCTAGCTGTTCTTTAAGGTTAAAGTATTTCTTTAAAACCAGGTATTACAAGTGTATTTTCTAAGTTTCTAACGAAATTTTATTTTTGATACCAGCTAAAAAGTAAGTAAACAATATTTATTTTGAATGGTTATGACTCATAAAAAGCCTTATTTTAAACCCTTTCCAGAGCATTAGCTTAACATCTTCCATATCTGGAGGGCTTGTTTGTCCGAGGGTGCACCAAAGTTACAGAGAACAGTCTGCAGTTGATGAGAGATCGGGTGCACCTCGACCGGAGACCTTCCCAAGCTGTTCCATTGCCAGTCTTTGTGCAAATATGAATTATGATTGTGCTTCTTATATTGTTAAGCTATTGTTTTTGAAAATAATGTGTAATAAATATAAAATTTTAACATACAGGTGTAATTTTCAAGATGGAGGGTCTAAACAATCAAATTAGAGGAAAACATCATTCGTTTTTGGGACGATGCAATTTCGTATAGCAAAGAAAAACCTCGTGAAGACTAAATGATAGACGTTGAAGCTATAAAGAATCTGTTCGTTAAACAACGCCTAGCACATATAGCTAAGTTTCACATCATTATCATTGATCTTCAAAATAAATTGGAGAAAACGTTTAGACTGTCCAAAGCTTGTGAGTTTCTAATAAGCATGTTATCTATCATAACGGAATACAATTGCAATAGGGAGAACTTTGATAAAGGAAATATGCAAATTGCTCAGAAAAATTTAAAGCTGACTGCCGGTATAGCAGTTCTAAATTAAACTTGTATGGTGTCTTTTTTTAATCTATGCTATTCAATGTAGTCCACGTTAAGGATAGCTGTCGATTTACCAAGGGAATAATAGTTAGCACTTAATAGTAGTACAATGGATGCACAAAGTATACGTCCCAATAATTAATTAATGTTACAATCCAATTAAATTAAACACATTTTAGACAATATTGCTTTTATTTAACTATATATTACTAATAGTTATAATAGTCCTAAAAGTAGAGTATAGTCACATTTTTTATCACCACACAATTCTTGTTCGTGATTTTTTTTTAAATTTCCAATATTTATTATAACCACTATATTCTTATAGTTTTTGAAATAATACTTATCGTAAATAATATATAGCACCCATAGCATAAGGAACATGATCAGTGATAATTTTAAATCAGCTCGTGGTCAAAACGAAAACATATTCTACTTAACTCGCCGTCGGATCTTCATAAAGTAACCGTTCAGAGGACGAAGAGCGACGTCCAATTTGAATTCCATTTGGTCGAAAGTGTCTTCGGAAATGATCTCATATTCTCGAATCATGTGAACCAAGATTGTCTTTAGGAAAGCCATTCCATATTTTTTACCTGCACAGTGAGGTTTTGCAAGATTGTACATTCGAATCAAAAATCATTTAAGAAAGAATAACACAGTAATTTGGAAACGAAGTAAGCAAACTAACAAAAGTTAACAAAAAAAACATTGCAAAAATTATAGCCGCATTTGTAGTGCTCAGAAAGAAATGCTATGCTATGCTATGAAACAATTTTCTAAAATAGAGATTTTTTAGGATGTGTAGAAATTTTAATATCTGCTTCCACCTAATTAGATTAGAATTTGGATAAAAACAGAATACTTTCTTACTGCTAGTCTTACCTGTAAAACCTTAGAATGAGAACCTTTTTTTATTTTATTTTTTGTACTCAGAAGTAGTGTGACAAGCTGGACGCACTCCTGCTGAAAAGATAAACACCAGCTTCCCACTTTGAGTCATAAGATGTTAAGACTAATTAGCCCAGTAATCTCGCTGGCTACAGTGCCCTTCAGACCGGAGCACAGTGACATTTTCACATCAATATTCAAACGGTAGAATGTCTGGAACTATTGGGTTACCCATCCAGTCTCTGGCGAAAGAGACCTACCTCTGGTAAAGTATAAATATACAGACCTATACAAGCGCGCTTCCCCGTGCTGAAGGGTAGATGAGCGCTGGTACAGGGAGTATTAGGAGGCAGCCACCTCTCTGGCTTGAATTTCTCGGCGTCCGGCCCCCACCAGCGCGGGGACTTGCTCGCTGCCCACAAATTAAGGACCACAATACTGCCTTTTGCTATCGTACACGATTCTGCAAGTTAAAGACTGTGCCGTTAAATCGACTTTCATAAATGAGACAATTCTGGGATGAGAGTGTTCTTAATTGTACATTGTATTATTATTACGAATAGTTACAGAATTAATCTACTTTTTATGCGACCTGTTTTGTTTTTTTTTCTTTTATAGCTCTAGCTTTCTTATATAGCTCGTCTTTCAGTTAAAAGCAATGCATACGCAAAAAATTCAATATGTCTATCGGAGATAATTGCATAAGTAGCAAACGGTGACTTTTTACTGTTACACACGTGTTCCATAGGCGAACTAGTTAAAACTTGTTACAACCTCCTATATAGCTACTTATAATTATATAAAAATGCAATGCATACAGGTACTTCACATCTTCATACTGGAACTCAATCAAGTGAAGTGTGTGACCCCAAAGCATTCAACATTTTTCAAATCAGACCTATTACCTTAAACTAAGGGCATACAATCCAAACAGTAACTCAATGAAACTGGTTTTAACCGTTTAGAACTTAGTAAAAGCATTGAAAAACTTTTTATATAATAATTAGATTAGATAAGATAGATATTAAAAAAAATTAAAAGATTTAATTTATTATGTTGGAGGACTAGTATGAATAAAGCGGTTAGAACTGGTTTAAACCGGTTCCCGTATGGTGACTCACTCATCTGCAGGTCGCGGTCGGCGCGCCGCAGCACGCTGACGACGGGCGACAACACGCGCAGGCTCTCGTTGAGCACGCCCTCGCAGTACTGCAGCTGACACAGGTCGTCTGTGCGCACCTCGCGCCGGTCACCGACTACCCTCATTATTCTAAAAAAATTTAGTAACGTTAACACATTCCATCAAATACATTTCTGTTCTCGATAAAAAGTACTCTAACTCCCAATTGCGTCAATTGTGGCGATGTACATGATACACAGCACTGGTTAATGTAATATGTCCGAGATAGTCGTGAGAGGCTTATCATTCTAGGTCCGGCTAATTATGACATTGTCGCTAAGCGAAAAAGCCCATAATAATAAAAAAAACATTGAAGGAGCAAACAAGCGCGCGAGCCACAAGGTAGAAAGTTCGACGCCTATGAACACTCGTAGAGCTCGATAATATAGTGCAATACTTGACGACAAAGCCAACAATTACCATTGGAAAGACACTGCCAGCTTATTTCGGCGGCGGCACATTTTTTGCAAGGATTCTCTAATTTATAGCAATACCCATTTAAGGAAATTGAAATTAGAAACGTTTAGTTAGTTTATTACGCTTTTTACATATAGAATTTTTTTTTCAACCTAAAAATACCTATTGTTATGGCAATTTGGTAAGGGACTTTATATATCATAATTAAAATTAAAAACTAGTGCAAAAAACATTACTCTTTATACATAGTGTCCTGAACGTCCTTTCTACTGCCGACCAAGAGAAGCGTATAAAAGAGAGTGGTGGCCACTGTCTCCTGGCCGGCCAGGATGATAGTGTCGATCTCCGCTAAAATCTGCTTCTCAGTCAGACTTGGATCCTGATCTTTCCAGTCCAACATCACATCTAGAAAAGGTTTAAAACCTTTATGCTCCGTGTCTCCTGAAACGATGTAAAATATACATTTTAAAGTCTAATAATAATTGATATTTTTTACAAAATTAGACATTATTTATAAAGTTCATAATTTGCTAACATAAGACATGAAAGTTAGAGATAATAACATGACACTTAATATGAGTATGTCCATATAAAATTAACTTCATCAAAATTAACTTCATCAAACAGAATCTCATTAGACATTATCGCCTTTCGTTCAGAAAGTGGGAATACCCGAGGTTAATTTTTTCCTACCCATTCTCGTATATTCTATCCTTTATATTCATACGGGTCGAAGTAGTACGGCCACACTAAGGAAAGATCACCTATGCGATTGACGGACCAGATAAAAAGATCCGTGGGTAGTCCCATCAATGAATGCTACATAAGGACAGCATTCAGAGAGGAATGGCGGCGCATTGTTAAGCACGCCACGTGTCATGATGAACATGACCAGTCTATCTTCTTTGAAACGCCAAAGAAGAAGAATATTCATTCGTCAGGAATCCTTTCCTATTCAAAAACTGATAATACATCTGGTAGGCATTGTTCTTTTAAAAATTGGGTGTAGTTGGAGGCTGACCATTAATTTCTCTAATAGAGAAGCTATATTTTATATCTCACCTGTATTATTATTCCTTTGTCTCTCCACCAATCTCTCCTTCATGGCATCTACAGAAACGCTTTGTAATACAGACACACAGTGGACCAATTCCTTATACGCCGACGTGAGCCAGTACACCGGGTCTAGATGTAGGAAGACGTTCAGAGATCTATGCACTAAAAGCTCTAGAGTCCTGTTGAAGGACTCGTAGTACTCTTCCGTGACGAGACTTTGAGACTTGGATACTCCGAGACCCGCGTCTGTAAAGAGAATTTTGTGACAAACGATAAGGCAAACAAAATCCAGGCAAACAAAATCCTTAACTTTGGCATCCAATCGAAGGACCTTAACTTTGGCATTATTAGATTACAATCATAATGTTTTTATCGAATCAATCGCTGGAATACGTATAGTACTACCTAATTTGAAAGAAAGTTGAATACTCATTGCTATATGAGTAGTACTTACTAGCTATGAGTATTTAGATATATAGTAATTTAATTGTTATCAAAACGAAGCATTGGCCAGACCTGTATATGAATCATATGGCACTTTTAAATAAAGCCTACAAATCTAATTCGGTAACGTCGATTCCATGTGCCTTGACTAGTTAACCGTTACGTCAGTTTTCAGTTAATAAGTCTAATGAAAGAGAAGGTACCATTTTAACTGATTTAAAGCGGTCTTCTGTATAAAATTATGTATATTTTTATTTATATGTACAAGATTGAACAGGGTAGATAATGATAAATAACTCACGGCATATAGTTTCCATAGAAGACAGACAGAAGTATGGCATCGAATCAAAGAATCCCTTGTCAACTTCGTGTCCCAGCTTGTTAACTAATCTCTTTGCGTGTTCGTTGAAAACCCCTTGGTAGTTATCTATGTAGGGACCGATAAATGTGCTCGCTATCCTTTTAACATTCTTTTTCCATAAACAACCTTCAAAAATTAATAACAAAAATATCATATAAAAGAGTTCCTTTTCTGAAATTCAAACTGATGTAGAAAATAGTTCCTGAAATTAGAAGATTTATAGTTTTTTTGGGATTTTTTGAGTTCTTTACTAAGACTTAAAACTAAAAATCGTCACAGATTAAACAGGCATGTGCATTGAAAAATAACACATAGTTGTGTTACAGTATATTTCAATAGCTTGGAACATTTTAAATTGAAATATACCTATTTGATATATAATAAATAAAATCTCGGGAGTGACGACCCAACTGTGACGTCGAAGTACCTACATTTACCAATACATACAATGTCCCATAGACGGTGACAGTTACAACGAAAGTCAAACAAAACAAATCTAATACAATAACATGTAGTAACTGTAACGTGTCATTAATTACAAAAATTAAAAATCAAAAGTAAAGTATTAATTGAAATAATTATTAATATTTGGAAGTGTCCTATATTAATTTATTTCTTTAAAATATCTATATAAATACATAAAAATGTGAATAGGATAAAGGACGAATTCCATTAAGAATTCCGTTGATATTTAATTTTGTAGCTAGTATTTGTAATTTATTTTATTTTATTAGTTAGCTATATTACTATATTTTTGATAATGGGGCTGACATAGCTGGCTAAAAGCCGTGAAAAAAAAAATAAAAAAAAAGTTTAGGTAGTGATCTCACCAGGAGCCGTCAATAATCCATCGCCCAACCAAATGCGAGCGAAGTTATAATAATACGGCTTTTCTACGAAGGCATTCGCCGCCACCCGAATCTCGTCCGGATTGCCTAACACTGAAAACATTTCACATATCACACCAATTACATATAGACTACAGGCCCATGTCCAAAAAATGGATGGGTCATAAAAACCACCAGGTGACGTATGTAGGACGATATAAGAGCATAAAATAATAAGATTCAGCTCTATGCCGTCACTTGTAAGCTGTCCAACTGAGTGCTGGTGAGAATTCAAAAGCGCAGGTAGGGTGAGTACCTTTTGGGTCATATATTTTTTGTACGGCATTTTTACCATCGGTAAATCCATGAAAAATAATAAGAAAGCGCGCAGTGCCGTAAAAAATGATGCGCCACAAAGTCGGTAATTTTTTTCAACTAACCTTTGAATTTCATATTAACTCACTTACTCAAAAAATCCGTAAGCTAACATATATTTTCAAATATCTTCGTGACAAGGAAATCATGAAAATGGTATACGAATATTTAGTTCAATCTATCATTACCAACCGTATCACCTCTTGGGGAGGTGCAAGCCAAACTAATATGATAACAGTGGAAAGGGCTCAGAGGATGTTACTGAATGTTAGCCTATCTAAACCGCGACTATACCCTACAACGCAACTGTATGCTGAAGCGCAAGCCCTAACAGTACCCTACTTTACATCTTGAGCACTGTTACTCGTAAGTAGGTACAATGCGCGAAGACCTTGCAACAAGGCGCACCTATGCTATTTGTGAGTTTGTTAAAGTAAACAAATCCTTTGCGCAGTGATTTAATAATTTTAGAGGAAGTTTGCTTCAGAATAAAATTTGCAAATAAATTTTGTTTAACGAAAAACAGAATTTAAAACAGAAATAAAAAAATAGCAACTTATTATTAACTATGATGAAGTGGAAAAATTATTCGTAGTAAATATGTAATACTAGCCGTTGCCTGCGACTCCGTCCGCGTAGACTTTCATATAGACTTTGACCCCCCCATTCCCCTCTTATAACCCTTTTTTCCAGTTAAAAAGTAGCCTATGTTTTATTTTAGGCTCTGGACCATCTGTGTACCAAATTTCATTACAATCGCAGGTTCAGCAGTTTGGCCGTGAAAGCGTAAAATTATAAAAAGTTTCAATCCCTCGGGCAACCTCGGCAATAATGTGGCTTTCTATTGGTGAAAGAATTTTCAACATCGGTTCAGTAGACCCCAAGATTACCCCTTACAATTTAAAAAACACATAAACTTTACTTCTTTATATATTAGTATAGAAGTTTAGATTATATAGATTACAAATCTTACCAATAGCGGGCACCGGTCCCGCCCAAAATATAAATGGTTTGTTGGTTTTCTCTATAGTCTTTGTTATGTCATTGTATATCTGGTAGAGTCCTGAAATGTAAAATTAATAACATTAAATAATTGGTAAAGGTATTTATTTAATCACTAGCCGTGTCCCGCAGCTTTACCCGATTACTTCCGGATCCCGGGGCTATACCGGGATATAAAGTATCCTGTGTGTTAATCCAGGGTATAATCTATCTATATACCAAATTTCAACTAAATCGGTACAGCGGCTTTTTCGTGAAAGAATATCAAACATACAAACATTCACATTTATAATATTAGTAGGATTAAATTAATCCAGAATATTGCCGCGTTCCTATAGTGCTGCCGGACCAGCAAAACACCATTTAGTGTCCTCCGGAATTGAGAAATCACTACATGTCTCTGTCCCTATATCCCTGTGTATGCTTAAGTCTCTTATACTACGCAAACGATTTTCATGCTTTTTTTTAAATAGATAAATTCATGGGGAAGGAAAATCTATAAGGGTACTCACCGATTGAACTGCCGCACATTTTGTGAAGATTTCCCACAATCGGGTAACAGGGATAACTTGGTAAATGCGCATAGAATTTCTTCGCACGCCAACTGAAGCTCAATAGGACTATATAGAGGCATGACAGCAGAACTACGCATAGAAGCAACCATATGTACATCTGGAAATTTTCAAAGAAATTTAAAGAAGGATATGTTTGGGCGTGAAGCTTAGACACCGTTCATTTTAAATCGGTAGGGCTTTAATAGAAATATTGTTCGTTATTTTCCTCCTACGTATAGACACGACTGACTAGTTTTTGTTAAAAAAATAGATATTACTATTAAAAAAAAATTTCCATAAACAAGTCTCCGTACAAGGACATCTTAATTTCGCTCATAATATTTAAGCATTCTTGGCCTAGCGAATGATATGATATTTACCTACTTAAGATTTCTTAAACTCATTTTTAAATACAACATATATACTATCTTAATGTTTATTTAGCTTGGTACTGCCCGCAAAGAAAAAATAATATAAAAAACCTCCCAATATGACTTTTGATGTCAATAAACAAAATAAATTAAAATGAAAAATGTTTATTTTTTTTTTATTTCTGAGTAAATTTGAAACAAATATTTTCTGAAAGTCTACATGATGCCTACCACCGGTTCGTGGACTATCCCGGAACTAACAGGAAATTCTGGGTAGTACTACATTGGTTATGGGCTGGCGTTTCTCTTACCATCAGGAGGGCGCGCCGTCCAGATCGTCTCACCATACAATAAAAGAATGTAAAAAAAATTTAAAAGAGTTTTATTATTTTTTATTAGATATACTATAAATATTTATATTTTTAATTTTAGTCTTTTCATCAACCCTATAAACGCAAGTTTGAAATATACGAAATACGAATGTATTTTTGTAATTCTTTTTCCCAAAAACTACTGAATATATTTGAATGAAGTAAGGTTCTTAAAACCTTTATACCAGTATTTTAAAAAGAACAAAATAAAATTTACTTTAATAGGCAATTGTTTCTCAGTCTAAATAGGCACGTATTCAGTTCTTTCAATATTTTTAAAAGTCGAACGTTTTATTTTTATTTCATAAAACATTCTTGTTTTTTATTTATGCCTCTATATTTAAATTTTTTAATTAATATATTTTAACTGTTCCCATGTTTTAAATTTCTATTAGGGGCTATAATATCATAGGAAATAGGAATTAACGAAGCAAATGTAATATTTTATTTTAACGTAAGAAAATGATTAATTCACACAAATATTTCACTCACTTTGAGACGTGTATCCAATATTCGCTTCCCACTGAGACTGCATCGAAAGAAACCATACAACTCATTTATTAAGTACAGCTCGCGACGAAAAACAATACAGCACGTCGTAAGTCCCACCTACAGATCGTCTTATTTAAATAATAAATTATATACGCGAGTGTTAGTGATGATGTTTATTTGTCTTTTTCACGTAAAAACTAGTGAATGGTTTTTGCTGAAATTATTATGAGAATATTTATATTGTAGTTTGAGAGAGAAAAAAACGGCTGGCCGACTTACTTGAAATTTGATATGTAGATAGGTGATACCTTGGATTAACATATAGGATAGTTTCTATCCCGGTGCTGTTCCGGGAACGGGTAAAACGTCTAGTTAAAAATATTTAAATAGCAGGCAAATAATATTAAAACATAGTTTTATTAGACACATATTAAACGGAATAAAAATACCTATGAATAAGGCCAAAGAACTTAAAGAAAGGTTGATCCCTAAAAAGTGGAAAGTTTTTTTTTTAACCTTAAAGTAATTTAGTATCCACTGAATTGAGATATAAGTATGGCTTAACTATAAAGGGTTGGTTTTAGCTAGGGATTCAATATTAACTACTCGTATAGGGACTGAACTTTAATCAGCAATTAGTCCTACATTATCCAACTAATTCGAATTTACTAAGGTCACTGGATAATCTAGGGGCGTAATGTAAACCATTTGCCTTTTGTAAGAATTCGAAACTTAAATTAAAGGGCACCTGAACTTAAAGGTCATGGTCAATCGAACTCTCTCTCTTTCTGTGAGCCAAAAGTCTTCTTGTACTAAAAAGCACCCTCTTGTTGTCAGTGCAAGGTAATGTGAAGCTAAAATAGTTCTTCAAGTAGTTTTTTTATTATAAATAACGATCAAACCTGTCAATGTGAGCTTGAAAGTTGTTTTCTTTTATACTATGAAGTGGTGAGACGAGTGCAATGCTACTCGGAACTTTGATATAAAGCTAAGCTCCAGACTGGGGAGCAATGTACGAACGCCAATTTGAGTCGTATTAATGAGATGATAAGACTTTTGCCCAGTGTTTATATTATTGGTAAGAATATTTAAAAAATCATCAATATATTAACCAGAATAATAGACATTAATTTCGACAAACACGACGCTTTACAAATTGTGTTGTTTTTAGCGAGTCCAAGTATCGGTTTAACGTCACTAAGATAAATTAATCGAAAAAAAGGCGGTAACACGAGAATAATGTAAAAATCTAAAAATAATCATTTACTTCAACCTTTGTAACGATCGAAAAACTATAAATAAATGCTAACTTCTTTAAAATCTGCTTAAAACAGCTATTTTGTAGCGTGTATCATTTTTGAAAAATAGAAACGATTCGTACTAAATAATTTGTTTTAAATTTTAATTTGCAAAAAACGGGTTTTAAAAGACTGTGATTATTGGACAGCATATTATAATGTTTATCTTTTTATAGTTGACTCACAATAACACGTGAAACTCCGGATAACTTAGCAGTTCGAAGCGTTCTGATTAGATTTGTTTACTCTTGCGTTTATAACACTTATCCGTATATAAAAAAGTTAACATTATTAACTATTCCATAAAGAAATCATAGAAATCGATACAGAAACACCAAAGTTGTATGGTATGCGTCATTTATGTTTAGCGCTGGACGAGAATAGCTGCGCATTGGTAGAATCGCGCTCGTAATTGTCGTATTGGTGCGAGAAAGACAACACGACTGGGACAACCAATCAACGCTCGCGCACCCGACGATCAGGCGCCCCGCGCGCCGCGCCGCTACCTGGATACCTTATTTTTGACTTCTGGGCAGGTTTCGTTCAGCGCTAAAGATTCGTGACGCGTACTATACCTACATGAAATACGCTAGTAATAAGCCATCGCGAGTGAATACTGCTTCGTGCTAAAGAAATTATTAAAAATAAAGCTTAAAATCACATAAAAACTGTTCTCGGAATATTTGAACGATATTTAATTTAATAAGAATTTATAAAACTTTCGTTTGTACACTTCGTAAAACGAAAAGTCTCGACAGTTCGCCGCGACCAGCCTAGCCTAGCTAGGTCCTTGGCGCCAAACGCGAAGTCCGGAAACTTGCGAAAATTACGGAAAAGCGGACGAAATCGCAGGCAACAGCTTGCTTAAAAATGAATTTTGACACACATTACACTTCTAGATTGTGTTAAATTTAGGCACTTAACAAGAAAATGAATTACATTTACATATTCTAGCTATATTTAGCAGATAAATATAAAAGTTAAGAATTATTTATAAATTAGCACTGTGACGAATTATTCAAATAATAATTATCATGTCTAGACAATATAAATACCACAATTGTTTCAAAAGGACTTCTTGTTCCTAAGAATCTGTTTAGTGTTTACGCGCTGTTTGTGTTTAATCTGTTGGCGCGGCGCGCGGGGCGCGTGATCGTCGGGTGTGCGAGAGTTGAATGTTGATTGGTTGTCCCGTCGCGTTGTGTTTCTCGGACCAATACGACGCTCCGCTTGCGAGCGAGTACAGTCACATTCAGAAAGTTTTGAATTGCGTTAAAATTGAGTTTTGTTAAACTTTGGTTGTTCAGTCTTTTTTTCTTTTTTGTAAAGTTATACTCTATTGTTAAGTTTTTTCACCGAGACAGATGAAAAAGTGTAGTCAAATAAATTTTAAAGTAATGAAGTTGTTCTTAATTATCTTAAAAGATAAGACAACCCAAAACATTTAATAATATCATAATAGCCATTGCATATTTAATTATCTATTAAATAACTGAATTTTCATATTTGCATATTAAAAGCCTCATCATTCAGCATTATATATTATCATAAAATTAATAATATAGTTGATTAAATTACTTTAAGGTCATATTTATAATAACGGATAAATATTTAATAGTATTTACAAATCAATTACGAGCGCGGTTGTACCGATGCGCAGCTATTCTCGCCCAGCGCTAAACATACGTGCCGCGACCTATAGTTTGGCTCACACACTGCCGACAAAAGCTATCCGGTGACCCTTGGTGAGCTTGGATGCCGAGGCATTCTCTCACGAGTCCAAGTCTATCCTTATCAATTGTAATTCTAGCAAATTAGAGAAAATGTTTCCTTAATAAAACTTTCGTTGTAATATTTCCCTATCCCTATAATGTATATCTATAGAACATGTACTTATTACAAGAAAAAAGAAGAAAGACTTAACTTATATTTATGATATTATAAAAACTAAGAAGTAAAAAAATGAAGAAAAACGAACTTAATTTTTTGCTTAACTTTATCAGTTTAACTATAAACAAGTATATAATCTAAAACAAACTTCCTATAATACAAAATACCTAACCCGAGCCAAAAAACGTTCAGCAGGTTCAACGTGATTATTTAAATTACTATAACTTTTTATTTATTAACCAATTGACATGAATTAAATACTAAATGTTAAGGGATGCTTACCAAAATATATAATTGACACCAATTTGAGACATTGAAAGCCCATCTAGATAGGATTAGCCGTTTCTGAGATTAGCGTGCACAAACAAACAGACAAAAATAATATATTTTTTCATATATCTTCCATGTACAGACTAAAGACAGCGACTCGTTACGTTTTTATTTTATGTATGTATGTATATAAATTTCACACCATTGAATAAAATAATGTTTCCATGCTTATGGAAACATTATTTTACTCATTTCTTCATTTTATAAATATCATGTTCATAATTCTGATTAAAATATAAAAAAGTTATAAACGTTTCGTAGAATGTCAGATATTTTGACACCTGTGACCTGACTGTTTGATGCATTCAAATTCCAATACAAATGATCGATACGTCTGGAATCTGACGGAATATGATAAATATTTATTTTCCTATTTTTGCGTGAACAGTGTTCTAGAGATATCGAAATGAGCAAAAAGAGGAAAACACATTTATTTGATTTATATTGGGAAGACATCATTGTTGCCAAGATTATGCCCTTTCTTTCAATTCAAGAATGTTTTATATTTCGATGTGTTTCGCGGACTTGTCTCCAAATTGTTAATATGTATTTCTCGAAATTGAAATCGTTGAAATTAATGAACAAAGGATTTTCCCCACACACGTTCAATGTACGCATTTCTTCCAATAGACGGGTATTTACCATTTAAATGATGTTATTTAATGCTAATGTTTGTGACAGGTATTTGGGACCAACTGTACGAAGCTAAAATTGTTGAATTTAAGCCGATGTACGACGATCACAGATGATGAGCTGATTCCTATGCTACGTCGTAATACGGGACTGGTCAACTTAAATCTAAGTCAATGCAAGAACTTAAGTGCAAAGTGTCTTCAGCCAGTAATACTATATTGTGATAATTTGCAAATATTAAAGCTTTCACGATGCTCTTGGCTGACTACAGGAGCTATAGAAGCATTAGCACTTCACCAGAGTAAACTAGAAGATGTAGATTTAGCTTATTGTGTTTCAATATCTGAGAGCTGTATTCTAATATTCATTAAAAAGTTTAGACAAATTAAGACTTTAAACCTTGAGGGTAACAAGCAAGTGACAGATAAGTGCCTGTACACAATGTCCAAGTACAGTAAGTCACTAAAACTACTCAATTTGGGTGGTTGTTGTGACATCACGGACAAGGGAGTAAGGTACTGTTCTTATATATTTTTTTGTAGGATAAATTATTAACGAAAGAGATTAAAAGAAACTAACTTTCTAGAAAATTTGTTTTTAGTAGTAGGTAATCAAATTGGTGTTGCTAATCTTTAACCAGGTATTGTTTGCATCAATATTTTATTTTTGATACCAGCTAAAAAGTAAGTAAACAATATCTTTTTTTAAGGTTATGACTCATGAAAAGCCTTATTTTTAACCCTTTCCAGAGCGTTAGCTTTACATCTACCACATCTGGAGGGCTTGCTTGTCCGAGGATGTACCAAAGTTACAGAGAGCAGCCTGCAGTTGATGAGAGATCGGGTGCACCTCGACCGGAGACCTTCTCAAGCTGTTCCATTGCCAGTCTTTGTGCAAATATGAATTATGGTTGTGCTTCTTATATTGTTAAGCTTATTGTATTTGAAAATAATGTGTAATAAATATAAAATTGCAACATTCAGGGGTAATTTTCAAGATGGCTTTTGCAGTCCAACTCTTCTAAATAATCAAATCAGAGGGAAACAATATTAAGTACAATTTTAATAAAATCATATAGAAAAAAAATATTAAGAATATTATTTTTTATTAATATA
>JADANM010005346.1:873447-889642 GCA_026213755.1 Eurema hecabe | reverse complement strand
TTTAATAAAATCATATAGAAAAAAAAATATTAAGAATATTATTTTTTATTAATATACTGACTAATTATATTTATTACTTTTAAATTTTAATAATATAAAATCGATTATGAACTATCATGTGCTCTAGTCTATTTTCCAATATAATATTTTTCCAATAGTTAAGGATTGCACCTTCTGTTAAACACTTGTAAATTAACCTGTTTGATGCAAGAATTGTTGTAAGATTGGATTTAAAATTACACATATTATAAATAACTTTATTTTTTTGACTTAGTAATTGTTCTATTAAGAGTTGACATAGTCATAAACTTGGTTATAAGTTGTTCAATAACAAAATCTAATCTTTAGACACTTCTATATTATGAAAAATAATCCTTGTTTTTCAAAAGAAGTTATTTTAACTGTATCATTTTTTTAATTCTTATGAAGCAGAATTTCCGCCTCATAGCTTTAATTAAATTTTACTACTTTAAGAATTAAGATGTTTTTTTGTTATTTTTTTTATTTTAAATTTTATGACTTATTTCAAATAAAGAAAACACAATATTCAAGTTTTTTTATTGGCCCGTAACATAAGAATAATTTACATTTATTGAATATTCTCATTGTAGACAGGGAGTATATATACAGTTTTTTGATTTCGTCTATCAAATATCCTAAGTAGTTTTCAGAACTTATGTGAGCAAAACCTGGACTGGTGGTGGACTTTCATATAAACTTTGACCCCCCCTTATTACTCTCTTTTCCAGTTAAAAAGCAGCCTATGTTTTATGTCAGGCTCTAGACCATCTGTGTACAAAATTACATTAAAATCGGTTAAGCGGTTTGGCCGTGAAAGCGTAAAATTACAAAGTTTCAACCACTCGCAACCTTTTGGGGGTTGATTTAAAAACAAATAGCCTATGTCCTTCCCCAGGCTTTAGACTATCTGTGTACCAAATTTCGTTCTAATCGGCGACAGTTAAATTCGCATTTATAATACTCGTATGGATTTGCATATTTTTTATTTGATATGGAAGTAGTCATAAAAACTTGTAAAATCTTTATTTTGCTATAAATATGTAGTTGAAGGATTTTATTCTGACCGAATAAAAATTAATTATTTTCAGTTAGTCATAGTAAACCGTATAATTTTAAATAACGTTGTAATATTTCTGCATGTTGATGAAAGAAAAATGATGTGGAGGTTTGAAATAAAACTGCATAAATTTTCACAAAATTATATTTTGTGTGATAACACCTGCTACAAGGTCTTATTGTTATTGTATTTACAATATTCTTTATTCTACACATTAGTAACAAATAACATCTATAACGTAAGGAGCAGATCTTACAAATAATTTACTGTACGGCCTCGTCTCGCGACAACGCGATCAAATAAACGAAACTTAAAATTAATTACCACGATTGTTAATAACATTTGGCAATAAATAACTAGGATAACACAAAAAATAACCCTTAAATGTAAAGCGTGAAAGAAATCAGCATGTAAAACTATTTATTTATTTATTTATTATTAAAAAATATAAAATTAGGCCTGTTTCAATCGAAATGGCTCACGCACGTACTTGCTAACGCCAACTAATACTATCACATGGATAAAATGAAAATTATACAAATATACTAGCATCATTGATCCTACGAATACAGCCTTGTGTTAAGTAAAGCGGTTTTTACAATATCTTACATTGGAATTAAGCATAGTTTGGGACGAGAAAGAGGCACTTTTATGAACAGATCAGACAGACCTATGATAAAATAATAAATTCAGACTGTACAGACAATGTCGTATATTACATCTCGATGGAAAACAAAACAGCATATACACATAAATATTAGCATCTTAAACAATTTTTTACATAAACAGTACAATTTTACGAAATCGATTGCACACAACTTCCATTAAAACACTTAATACTTATGATTTCTTTGGGAGCCATTTATTAATTATTAATTACATGATTTAAGCACGTCCCCATAAATTACTGTCCGATCAATAGATTATCACAGTACAAGTGCCATATCTAAACTGTAAACAGATAAAAATCGCAATCGTATCCATACATTATTGCACTATACAATTATGCTACATTTCATTGACGGTACAAATACAAAATAGTCTTTAAATACATTTTATTCAGTAATTTTGTACTTTACTCAGCATTTCGTCAGTTTCCTCACAGAAGAATGATGTACATACATAATATAACACAAAATTAAATTTGCTTAGAGGGTGGGAGCTTTAAGAATGAAATATAACGGCTAAAAAATACTGTTATAACCAAAGAAATCAATACTTAGAATGAGTATATAAGGTTTGTTGTTAAAGTAACTTTAGAAAGGCTCATTTGTTATAAGAAATTTGTTACATCCCTTGCACTTCCTCTCTACACAGTAAACAAAAAGCTGCCTCTTCCAACTGAAAAACACTGACAAGGCAACTCAAGTGGTGTTACGTTCCATATTTACACATACTCTAACAATATTTGTACTATAACTTAACACGCCAATCATTGGTCAATCAGTCCAAGCCCTGAGTATTTACAATCATTTTTGCCTTTATACATATCCAATTTTCCAAGTGGCCCTTTTTGACTCACGCATTATTTAAAAAATATTTTATACAATTTTTTCAATAACTTCAGATCATGAAAAGATCGTAAAGTGAATTTGTTTTTATTAGCATCAACATCCATTTTTTTTTAATATGTATGTACTGTATTGTGATTTTAATGATGATGTTTAATCATAAAGGAATACCTGAAAACTCATAAGTATAATTTCACCAATCACAAGATAGTTTTTACAACACCCACATTACTAGTTCCTATGTTGAAGGATAATTTATACTTCATGCTTAAATATTCGCTTGTTTCACTGGGTGCTGTTTATTAATCACTGATCACACATAGTATTCACTGTGTCCTGGCAGTTTCACTGTTTCCTGCACTGTTTGGGCCGAGGCTACCGCCGCATAGTTGAGTTAAGGGTTTGCATCGTTAGAGGTGGTGGGGGGTTAATATAACCCGCATAGGCGTAGACGTTCGGTTGCTGTGCTCTTGGGTCTGGGGCGGGGTACTGAACACTTGGTTGCATGTTCATCATCTGAACCGGCAGGTTGTTGAACTGCTGCTGCGGGGGTACGCGATACCCGTTCAAGCTATATTGGTTTAGGAGATGCGTGTTCAAGTTGGGAGACATGCGCGACCCCGGCCCCATTGGGACATGCTGAATTTGGCTGAGGTTACCTGCAATGATACAATTACACTGAAGAGCTACTAAAAAAAACAAAACATGCAATTCCTTCTAATATAATAAAATGCGAAAATAACTCTGTCTGTCTGTATGTCTGTTATGCTTACACGCCAAACTACTGTACCGATTGCAATGAAACACGTAAATTTACAAATAGGCATACTCACTGGTAGCGTTCCGCGTATTCCTCGGTGAGTCAAGTTGGTTATGCGCGGGCGCATAGTACTTGGGCGCGTGGTAGTGACCGCTCGGCGGCGTGCCGGCTTGCTGACCGTACTAGAAATATAAGAATATTTATTTAAATTTTAGGCTTTAGTCAAAAAGGAAAATATATTATTGAATGAGTGCTTAGCTCGAAAATATACAAAACGTGCATTTCCAATGCATAATTAAATGGCTACATCGAAGACTGATCTTGACAAAATAACCACTCCCAGCTTTATAACCCATATGATGTACATATGCGTATGTGTACGAGTTAACGTGACAATTTGTGTACTGTGCATATGTGTGTCAATGAGAGTGTATATACAGTTGTACTTGTGTGTGTGTTTGTGTGTGTGTGTAGCCCCACAGACCTGCGCGGGCGGCGTGTGCGGCGGGTGCTGCGGCGCGTCGGCCATCTGCTGCAGCTTGGCGAGCGAGCACGAGGGCGCCCAGCTCGCGTGGTACTGCTGCTGCTGCTGGAAGCCCAGGTAGCCGCCCTGGTAGCCGCCGCCGCCTGCGCTTCCAGACTGCATAACGCCTGCAATACACAAGAACGGCATTATTAACATTCACGTTGTAATAAACACTCATAAGAAATAACGCATGTGATAAACTAAAATTAAGTATAGTACGCGTTATTTATGTTTAGCGATTGACGAGAATAGCTGCGCATCGGTAGAATCGCGCTCGTAATTAACGTATTGGTGCGAGAAAGACAACACGACTGGGACAACCAATCAACGCTCGCGCACTCGACGATCACGCGCCGCGCCGCTACCTCAATACCTTATTTTTGACTTCTGCGCAGGTTTCGTTCAGCGCTAAAGATTCGTGACGCGTACTATAGTCAGTAGTTAGTAAGCTACTCAACTTTAATCCAAATACTGAAACGCCTTTCAAATTTAAATACCACTCAAGTTTAATTTGACAGTTCGCACGTGCTTAAATTTGATTAGCGTTCGAGTATTCGTGCGTAAGAATACTAAATATTTATAGCATATAAATTATTACAACATTTGAACAGTTAACATAAAAATAGCATAGATAAGTTTAGATTTTATAATTTACGACTTATACAATATTATAAAAAAGTACATAATATACCATGAGGCTGGTGCGCCGGGGGCGTGGCGCGGTGTCGGGCCGGCGGCGTGGCGGCGCTGCGCAACGCCTTGCTGTCCGCACCGCTTGCTGTACTGTTTCTATACAAAGAAATTTATAAGAACATGTTAGTGATAAACATAATATGAAATAAATAGTCAATACTAGTTTCGTTAATTTCGACAGTTCTAATATTTAAAGAGGGAATTATTGTTTGTTGAAACTGCTGGACCAATCAAAAAATGTCTTTGAGGCTCAATAACACTATTACTGAGTATTTGATCACGAGAATACATATGGGCAAGATCACTAGATGCGGTTAGAAATTATAATTATTATCAGCAAGAAAATAAAATTGAAGAGAAAAAATATATCAAATTTTATCAAACATTAATTAGTTGATTTAGTAAGTATTACAAATGACAACATTCTTAAGAAACTTACCTATTCCTGTTATTTATCTTCTGTTGCTTTGGAGGCTGGTTGGACTGACTCATGATCGATGGGATGTGTATCGACGAGTGTGGGTACTGCGGGCTCGGAGCTGGGTGCATGTGCATCATGGAGCACGGAGAAGCCAGGTCTGACCCTATGCTCGTCGGAGACTCCAGACCCAACTGACTGACGTCCAGCTCACAAGCAGGGTACTGCACTGAATGGACAGAATTACTCGTCGAGTCCGGTGTATAAACCCCCATGGACTGCAAAGCTGGACTCACAGCCTCACACATCTCTTCTTTATTCGTCTCTTTCGGTGACTCCTCCTTCTTTGACTGTTGTCTAGACTTTTTCTCTATTTCCACTTTCTCTTGGCCACATGGACCGTTTTGGTTAAACGTCTTGCATCCTGGTGAGGTTAAAACTTGTGGGCTCTGCTGACGATATTCTGCGCAACTCGTGGCTACTTCGGGCTGCTTGTTAACCTGTCGCTGCATCATTTGTTTCATCTGTGCTTCATTATGAGACTTCTTTGTGTCGCATTGCGTTTGGCATGCCGTAGTTATTTTCGACTGCTTCGTCGGCTTACATTCGTTCTTTTGACTGCATTCAGATGCTTTAGACGTTGGAGCTTTTGTTTCTTTAAAATGTGGAAGTTGAGAATACATTCCGCTGGATAACGCACCGTATGCGATGTTATGGAAGTCTTTTTGGTTAAATTTTTGGGGCGACTTTTGCATCTGATCTAAATGTGGCAAGTTGAAGCTTTGAAACTTGTCGAGGTACGTTTTATCGTTGTTCTTCATGTCGAGGAACCTGTTGTGGTCCCACGTGCTCTGTAATCTCGTGGGGTCCCAGGGCGGCCATTGCGCATACTGGGCGTGGGTTGTATGATAGTTTGGGATCTGATTCATCGCATAATCCGCTTTAGGAAGCAGCTCATTGTCGTACTTAAATTTGGGCAACATTTTATTAAGGTCATTTTGATCCGGTTTTATAAGTTGCGAAGCGCAAGTCTTGTCGTGTTTAGTTGATTGGTTTTTTGTTTCACATTTGGTAGTATTAGACTTCTCTTTCTTAAAAAAATCTTGTTTCTTTGGTGCTTCGCTCGTTTTGGTTTCCGATTTGCTAGTGACCGTGACCGAGTTAATGACATTTATTGGCACAGACGTCTCAGGCTTCCTGGTGTTAGCACTTTGGTCTGGAAAAAACATCTTGGGTTCGGGTGTGCTTCGCGGTGTATCGTTCTTAGACGGTTTTTTATCAGTTTTCTCTAACTTGCTGTGCGCCGAATTCACCCTAACGTCACGCAACTTACTTTTCTCCCTTGGCTTTTGATTAGGATCACTCTTTTCTTGAGAATTACTTTGGATTATATTCATTGAACCGCTTAAGGAACTTTGTAGAGAGTTATTTGTAAAGCCATGGTCCAAATCCGTTCTTTCTAAGCCCAAATGGACGGCGGCATTAGCGCTTTGACATCGAGGCAAAAAGTTGATATCAGTTACGTTTGGAACTTTAGGTATTATTGGATTAACGACTGGAGATGAAATAGGATGTGGAACTTCTAGTTTTGTCGTTGTCTTACTGATCACGGGTGTCGTATCGGGCATGCTAGTTAGGACCCGATTATGGTCACTAGTTTTTACAAGGACTTTATCAGTTTGGACACCTTGGGACTCTTTCGTTACGAGAGGCCTGTGGTTCATATAAGAATGTTGCATAGGATTTAATGGCTGAATCGTCATAGAATTACTCATAATAGTCTGATAATTTTGCATATTTGTTTCAATTATGCTTCTCGATGCCATGACGTCATCTTTTCTTGCATTTAACGTATCATTACGAAAGGGAATTTCGCTCTCTTTGCTAGGTAGTGGATTTTGTAGTTTGTTACTCATTTCAATAAAAGAATCTGTCTTCGGTGGCTCTGGTCGTTTTATATTAATAACGTCCCTGTGAGGATCTAAGCTCTGTATGATAGACTCGATTTTATTGGGCGACTTTTTCTCGCTATTTTTCGACTCATCTACAGTTTGGTGTTGTATTACAGTTTCTTTTCGCACTTCGAATCTTTTCTGATCGCAAATGACATCGGACTGCATCTTTTCGGGTGACTTCTTTGCTTTTGGAGACTCGCTTATAACAGATGCATCATTTTTCTTAGGAGAAATGCCTGTCTGAGGGGAGATAGGAGTGTCAGACTCTCCTTCGACAATAATAGTTTCGATTTTATTAGTTTTTGATAAATTCGGCACATTAGGGTCCATGGACGATTTACTTGAATTTCTATTTACATCTTCCGGTCCCTTAGCGTCCAAGACTATATGTGCGTTTTCAGTAGTAACTACAGGCATAACTTTGGAAGGACTTTCATTTTCCTCAATTTCCTTTGGTTTAGATTCAGAATTTTCCACTGGTATTATATCATTAGCTTTTGGCGATGGAAGCGGACAACTTTGACTGTTATTATCGTCGGATTCCGAAATGATGATGGTGTCCTTATCATCAAGCACAGACTTCGACGAAGATTTTATTTCACCATTTCTATTTAACTCTTTTTCTTGGGGTTCCTCTTCATTGCATTTATTTTCGCCACCTTTAGCGCCTGCATTAACACTTGTTATATTTTCTAGTGGTGGCTCGCTTTCACATTTGTTATCTGTGGTTTCATTGATGACTTGATCTTTCTCGGCTATCGATTTGGGAGAATCCATGTGAATACTATCAAGCTCCATATCACTGGTGTGATTGTCTGTACTATTTTCTTCGATCGGTCGTGGAGTTGCCGGTTTGCTCGCAACGCTTTTTCTATCTTCTCCTTCCTCAACGTCCATTTCATCGTCAGCTTCGCCGGAAGAGTCTTCCGAACTTGCTTCTGAATTCTTAGCTTTGTCTTCAACCTTTTCATCAACTTTCTTGGCCGTGACTTCCTGTTCCGCTTTAGATATATCCTCTTCATGTTCGACATCGTTTGCCTTGCATTCATCATCGTCAAGTTTAGTTTTCTTCGCCACCGGTGAGTCACTTCTTTTCTTATTCATCCGTTGCCGCTTAGTCTGTCGGCCTCGCCAAGCGAGTTTCCGTTTGCTTTTAACTTTACTGGTCGGCACGTTCTGCGTTTCCAAACTCTCTTGACTATCTTGACTGTCTGAACCATAAACATCTTTATCCAGTACGTTATTTTCAACAATTTCGTTGGTCTCATTTTGTACGGCTCGAGAGGAGCGCCGAACAACGCTTTTACTTCTCGCCCGTCTTACAACTTCTTCCTTAGTCTCTTCTTCATTTGTTTCAGATATCTTTCTATTGACATCACGTTTTCGTTTCCTGCCAGTGTCGCCGATAGTTGGCGTCGTTTGATAGGTGCTCTCGCTGTATTTCAATGGTCTCGTTCTTCTTCTGCCTGAAGACGTAACTTCCACTTGGCTCTCTTGCGATTGTTCTGCATCATTATCGATGTTTTCACCTTTAGTAGGCATCTCTGGCTCTGTTTCAGTGTTCTCACTTTCGGCCTTTGTATCACCGTCATCATTCTCGGTATCCTGGTCTCCAGAATTTTCTTCTGGTGATCTGAACGGATTAACAGTCGGTGCTAGCAACGGCGTCCACCTTAAGCACTCGGGATCAATTTCTAACCGAGGTTTCGCTCTTAATTTCTTCATGTGATTATCAACTCTATTCCAATCTATGCATATACCCAATTTAACTGAATCCTCATTGGGAATATACCTCACAAAGCCCAGCAATTGAAATGTTACAGCAATATCATTCATATGCATCCCTGTTGTTAGAGCAATGTCTTCAAATGTAAATGGTTTACTTCTGTAGTCATCGAGATATTCCAAAATAACAGATTTCCAATAAGCATGGTATGAGACTCTTCCTAAGTCAGACAATGGCTTTTCAGGTGTCCCAGGTTGACCTTCTTCCTTTGACAGTAGATAACCTGTAACAAAAGTATAAATAAGAACATTGTCAAATGTGTTTATGTGAATATTAATCTGTAAAGTATGTGATAATAAAAAAAATAATTCCACCACTCACTGAAATGTATCAGGAACCGTCCGAATCCCTGTCTCTGATACTGGGGCATCGTCATTATACACGACACGTTATATTTTTGCTGACAGTGTTTTTCCTTTGAGAAATATCCCACAAGATGGCACCCCTTGGCGTCGTTTTTCGTCAGCACATAAAAGAGAAATGGTTCGACATCGTAGTAGAGGGTTTTATGATCGAGGAATAGTTTGGCGAGGAGACATAAGTTCTGGCAATAGCTTTTATTCGCGTTTCCATCAACTTCAAAGACGGAGATATCTCCTCGTCTGTATATTTCAGTGGCCGGTGGATGTCGCCATAGACATTTGTCGAGATGCCGCACGAGGACTGCGCGGCTTTTAGCGTATTTAAGGCAGAATTCGCACAGGAATAATTTCGGTAATCTGAAAATAATCAAAAACTTTTTGTTAAATTCTAAGCAATAATATTATAAGTTTTGCTATGTTAGGTTAAATGTAACATCTTTTTATTAAGTTTTAGATTCTTAACAAAGCATCATACAACTAAATATAATTTGTTCTTTACAAATAACTATAGAACATCCATTAAGCTGTATTGATTTATGTTTTTTTAATAAAGTTGTGTGTGTCAAAAATGTGTCAGCATGACATCTAAATAAAGGACAAACCTCGCATACTCCTGTGGGAAGGGACTTGAGTACCATGTCTCGATCTCCCATTGTCCAAACTCAATGGCAGATGGGCATCTGACTCCAGAGCTGCCAACTGCACTGGAACAGGCCTCTCCGTCCCCTCCTCCTGCTGTCCTGGCAGCTGCAAAGAGTTCTGCATCTGCTTCTGTCACTCCTGGAGGTAGGCGTTTACCCTCTGAAAATTGTGATCAAATTGTGATCATTTCATTTAAAATGAATATAATTTTTAATGCAGTTTTAAATAATTTCATATCTACTCTTGTTTTATTTGCAGGGTGCCTAAAATAACTTATCAGAAAAAATATGAACAAGGAATACTGTAAAACTAAGAGTTTATAAGTAAGAAAAATGTTAATTACTATTTCAAGCTGATGAAATATTCAATAATTGTAATTATTGGCTGTTTTATTAGGTACCCGTATGTAGACAGGGCGGTCTATTAGTTTTATATAAAAATACAAGAAACAATTTGGTTTCTATAGGAAAGAAGCAACTGCAGTTCCAATTAACATATTATGTTTACGAATTAACATGCAATTTCCACACAACAACATATAAAATCACACACATTGAACAGAAATATAGTAGATGCGCGAGCGAAAGTGCATGTGTGGATTCCGACGCCCGTTATTATACGTCCGAACAGAGAAAACCGTACAACTCACCGTCTGAACTTGTTACTTATCACTCGAATGTCGACTGGAAGATATCGCTTGAGGCGATAAAGCCGCCTTTTTAACATATTAATAATGATCGTTTCGCGACTGAGGCCCGCGCGCGCGGTGACTGCGAGACGCTACACGAGACGGATCCATTGATATATTCGCAGCTTCGACCAACGATACACCTGAATAAGCATCGAAAGAGGAGATGAAAGATACGAGTCGCTTCGGAATTCAGATAATGAGGATTGACGCCCAACTCTAGCTTTTCTTTAGTTGCGAAATATCGTGTAGGTGTATAGTCGATCGGGAAGTGCACCCGGCTGTCATATATCAATGGACGGATCGAGATCTCGCAATCGCGGCGGCGGCGGCGGCCAACAATCAGAGCGAGACGGTCAGATCCACCGAACACTTTCACCGCGCTTGAACCGATCTTACCCGTCTGATTGGTGGCCGCCAGCGCTACTCCGCACAATAGTTTGTCGTCGTCGGGCCCCGGCGCCGGCGCCGCGCGCTTGCCCGCCGCCAGGCTGCGCACCAGCGCGCTCGCGCTCATCGCCACCACGCCCCCCCTCGCCCTCTCCACCCCCTCCTCCCCATCCGCATCCCCCTCGCCCTCGCCCTCGTCGCCCCTCTCCTTGCGCAGCGACGCCTGATACCTCCGAAACGTACTCCTCGTCTCTTTCAACACCTGTTTGTCCTCGCTCTCCTCGCGCTTGGGCTGCCGGTGCCGCGATTGCGATCTCGACGCCGTTCTCACCGAATAAAACTCGGACAAGCCGTCGAACAAGGTGGAAAGGAGTCTATCGCTGCATCTGCTGCGTCTCCGTCTGCGAATTTCGCCTAGATTCGGTCTCGAGAAGGCTCTCGAATTGGGGCGGGTCGGTTCAGGTTCCTCTTCCTTTTCCTGCAGGAGCGGCTGTTTCTGAGCTTCCGCCGCGAAGCCCCACACCGTAGTCGGTTCGGTGGCGAGCCGTTCGAATAACGTGGGGGCGGGGGGATCGGGGGTGGGGGTGGACGTCTGCGAGGAGGACTTGTCGGAGCTGGGCGAGCGCGTCTGCAGGCAGAGCTCGACGCGCTGCACCCGGGTGACGCGCACTCCGCCCCACTTGGAGTCCTCCCAGCTCTCCCACTCGCTGGAGGACTCCCTCCGGCGCCGCTTGACGAGGTTGAAGGCGGAGAACTTGAAGAACTTTTGTTTCTCCTTGGACATTCTCTGTTCGGACGGGAGGCGGTAGGAGGCATTACCGTCGGACGGCTCGTCGTCGGAGTCGGCTCGCCGCGCCGCCGCTTTGGGTTTCCGCTTCTTCGGCGTTCCACTCATTGCCAACCTGGAACAAATTAAATATTCTAATCTGTGAGAACTACAACTTTTGTATATTTAAAATGCTGATTGTTTTTTTTTATATTCTTATTTATGAAGAGAATATGTATCTCTATCTATACAGCTTATGTGCAAATATGTATCAAACCATTTGTTGTGTCATTTATATGAGAGTTCTTAGCATTATGATGCTAATGATTGTACAACAATAAGACATAATGTGATTAACATATTACAAGACATAGGAGTTGGATATAGACAGACAATAGTATTAATTGATTTTTGTGCCTGATTTTAAGCAGCTGGCTATCTCTGTCCATAAGCACTCATATAAGTGTTTTGTCAGCCTTAAGGTTTTATTAGACTCTCTTTTTAAACTATTTAAATTTATACAACTCTGGGAATACTGAGGCAGATATTGCTCCACAGGGTTACATTTCATAAAAGAAAGTGCAACATTTGTTAACTTTCTGACACTGCACATGTAAGTGCACACATCAAGTGAAATCACTCCTTAGTGCTTTTGATAGAGCTTGATATATGAATAAAGATGAATTTGAAACATTCAGCATTATGCCGCCTAATTCACTCTAGTGGTATAATTAGTTTGTGTGTGAGAGTGTGAGTGTGAGAGGGTGAGAGTGAGAGGGTTATAGTGCCAGTGTGAGTGTGAGAGTGTCAGTGTGAGAGTGAGAGGGTGAGAGTGAGAGTGTGAGTGTGAGGCGAGTGTCAGACCTGGGGCGTCGCTTGCAGTCTGCGCAGGTGTAGGGCGGCGGCGCACAGCGCGGGTGCGCGGCGGCGCTGCAGGCCGAGCAGCGCGCCGCCCACTCGCCGCGCGCGCCGCACACGCCGCACCGCGCGCACTCGCCGCAGCACCACCGCCCGCTCTGCAACACCACACACAAGTTATACGCACCACCATACTATGACTACGCACAACACTACATGATAACACACAACAATATTTATTTTTATTTTTGAACTTAACTAAATATTAATTGAAATTGAAATTTTGTATTTGACTAGCTTAAAATCTTAAAGTTAATGTTTAAAGTTGAAATTCAATAACATTATTTAGAGTTTTATCCCAATAATACATGGCGACCCTATCATACCTTACAATATAGATATTAAAATATTTAGTATGTTTTATAAATCATCACTGATGAACAACTTTAATCAGATGGCACAGAGCCTTAGCACACTCCTGTTTGTATGTTTGCCACATTGGAAAAAATAACACCAATGTCTAGAAAAAGTTTAAATATCTGCATTGCCACTTATCTTACACATTGATGTACAATTAGAAAAAATGTCATAAAAACTACAAATCATTCAATGTGAGACTTACTAAACAATCAAAACATATATAAAAGCAAAATTTTAGATAAATCCTCTTTTTAAGCCAAAAGTTAGCAAACTGAGTTTGATCTACAATGGTAAAATTCAGCTTTAAAATATTAGTATAATATAAAAATAAAATGCTAATAAGAAAACCTGAAATGAGTATAATTATTATAATTATTGAAATGTAAAAGCTAAGGATTGTTGTATATATATAATACTTTCCTATTAAAGCTAACACCACCAAATATGTATTTTAATTGATGATTAAGATTTATATTATATGGTACTGAAAATAAATGCCTACATATATAGACATAACAAATAGCTAATTTACTGTAATTTGTTTAAAAATTACACTGAATATAAAATCAGGTCTGTTAAAATATGATTACATTTAAATTATTTTTTATATGTAAAATTTTAGCCTACACAATTAAATATAGAAAATACTGCTATGCTTAAAAATTAAGTAATGATTAATAATATTTCATATTTACCTTAATAGTATTTAAATTAACATATTCCAAAAGGTTTAAGCAGGTAGGGTGTGCATAAGACTTGCACTGGAAACAGCAAATAAGGGGCTCGGCAGATCCAAGCCTATTCCTTGCTTCTGTTCCCAAACATTCTGCACACACAGGCACTCCTCCAATCTGCTTCTGAAAGAGAATAATTGCATCAAAACATTAGATAACTAATATTTGAACATAGCTATTAAAATCATTACTACATTATTGTTGTAAACAGGACACTTGTTTTAATAACAAATCTTTTTATTTGCTACATTACTAAAGATTTTATAATTATAATGTCTTACTCCAGCAATGAAAGGACAGCAGCTTTATTCATTTATGCATGTTTGTTAAGCACTAGCTAAAAAAGACCTTCTTGCTTAAAAAGTCCTTTGTGGATATTCTTTTATAATTTGTTTATATTCTGTCATTGATGGTTTATTTGTCAGCATTTTCTATGTAAAGCTTTGTGTAAGTCTACTATTTCTAAAATATAATTCAATATCTTAAATAGTGTTGTGTTTCATTTTCATGTGTACTATTTTAGTATATTATTTTTAAAAGCAATATGTCCTATTTGTGTATAATTTGTTCAAAAGTTTTAAACAACATGTATGTTGCAACAAATCAACAATTTCAGTGTTAAAGACACAGTTCTATTATAATAGGGGAATATCATTCCTTGGCTTTCTGTACACTCTCACATCTTTTTTAAGTTAAAGATAGATTTCCTATTGTATTTGTAAAAAAAATAAACTTTGTGTCCTAACAGATGTAAACAATGCACATACAAATGCTTTAAATAAAATTATTCAAGTAAAGTCAATTTAAAATGTGTTTGTTTACATTTATTACCTTTTCTGGTGACTCTGAATTCTTCTTTAACTTCTGCCGTTCGACTCCAGCTGGACGGTCAGACACCTGGTAGTTACCAGAGATGTTTGTCAACAGACCTCTGGCCACTGCTCGTTTAGCGGCAGCTCTTAATAAAGCTCGCACATCCGTATTTTCTTCCACTGACACTTGGTACGCTTGTCGCAAATGTTTTTCAATAGATTTCAAGTTGGAACCATCTCTTTCACCTAACTCGCGCACCGCTTTAGCCACAACTCTAGATACATCCGCGTCTGCAGCTAGCCGTAATACTTTATTTTGCACCCCACATGGATCCTTGTACGTGCTCTGACCCTTGTTGTACACCTTCAACACAGCACCGTCGCGAACAGCCCTCTCCAAACGCTCCGAAACAACATCTTCGTGATAGTTGTGATGTTGTCTAATCGCATGACAGATGCGCTCGACACTCGGTCTCTGCTTCTGCGACCGAATTTTATGTATCGCATCAAGAATCCATCGCTTCCACACTTCTTTTCCGACGTCGTCTGGTTCAATCATTTTTGTTTTAGATTATTTGTTACGGCCGTCTGAGTAACGGTACGTTATATTCACTTGAGATATGTCAACACCCATCGTATTTTGGCGCCTCGAGCGAAATTCCATTTTATAAAATGGAACCTCGCTGGATGCGGCCGGAAAATTCGGCCGCGATACGAGACGCCAGCTTACAACATGCGCGCAAGGTGCTCACTCACGGATGACACATCGGGCCTCACAAGCGAGTTTTGGCGGAGCGAGAATCCAATGGCCGCCATCTTGTAGCAATTACAATTTACGTCTTGAATATTAACTACATACAACGTAAATATATGTCTGCAATAGTAAATATTTTCTTGTCGATCTTCAACTGATTTTATATCCACAACACAATCTATTAAAAACACTTGAAATTATAATTCATTACAATATTGAAATACACTAGTCCCGGTTTTTTTTTATCCTCACAATGCGTCTTCACATAACAAACAACACTTTTTATTTGGTTATTGATTAGCAATATTTTAGTCGATAGTTTTTTGTGCTTCAAAAATTGTCATATAATTTAAAGACTGCTAATTTATCATAAAAACATTCACAAAACACCAACAAAAGGCTCTTCAAAATGGCTATCAAACCATCAAATATCAATCAGATTTCTTGCTACATGAAAAAACAATTTTGATATCCTGTCGGTAATATTGTATTGCCATTTTAATTATAATTCACCCATTATTTTATTTGTAATCTACAATATTTTATTGTCTATGGATTCTTGGCTATGTTTAACAAAATGTTTTATAGATAACTAATTCGGACATGTAAGATAAATTAAATTAAAAATTAGAAATAAATATGAATAATAAAGAAAACTATTAAAACCAAAAGAAACATACTAAGTCCATATTGTCGTGCATGTTTTGTCGTATAGTCGTACTTCTTAAGTTATTTTTATATAGAATTTTTTTATGCTGACATGAACTCATGCGTTTGCTTTTGTTTAATGACCATTAAATAGAAAAAACCTATTAAGTTACACAACTAGATTTTTTCGACTTGAAAATCATGTATAAAAACTTGAGAGGTGTCAATAGTGTCTGTTTTTTTAAATCATATTAATATAGTAATGAAAATATTTTTATAATAGTCAGAAAGTAAAAAAACAATTAAGTTATAAAAGTTTCAAACTTGTTGAGTTTTACCACCGTCAAAAAAAGGAAGCTTGTATAAAACTTTAACTTTTAGCTTTTAACTTACC
>JADANM010005346.1:842873-873347 GCA_026213755.1 Eurema hecabe | reverse complement strand
AAAAAGGAAGCTTGTATAAAACTTTAACTTTTAGCTTTTAACTTACCAATAAAGAACAGAACTACAGAACTCCATATCTAATGATGGATCTCCACTTCTAAAAATCTCAAATATATATCTACTAGTTTCGCTGTTGTACCCGTGATATAAATAATGAAATTTTTGAAATCTATAATATAAAAATTCATCGTAAAATGTGTTGGTTAACGCTTAGCTTGACAAAACCGATTTACTTAATTCTTTTTTTGAATAACCTTGGATGTGCGAGGATGGTTTTTAAGAGAAAAATTGGTAGGCGTAGGGTATAAGGTTTCGTTACAGCGTGAACGAAGTCGCGTTGGGCCGGCTATTTATCTATAAAAATAGGAAACAGTCTTGTCACGAGTTTAGAGCTAAAGTTTTATCAGGTTTCATGACAATTTGACCAGCGTTTAAGGCATGAAAGCGAATTCGATAGCAAATATGATATTTTCATAATAAATTATCATTTTAATTTTAATTTGAGTTTGTAAAAGGTGTCTATGACATTTTTCATATTTATCTGTGAAGTTTTGAATTGGCGGGTAGATTTCGTTTTTGAATCCAGCGAATAATATTTGCTGTGATGGTAAATCAGCACTATTGCGTTGTTGTTTATTACCCACTTTTATTGAGTAAATAGTAATAACTATATACCTAACTAATGAAATTATTTATCTACTTAAGTTCGGCAACGGTAAAACGATAGTGTCATTAGTTACAAAAGTAATAACTTAACAAATATGCCTCAATGTAAGAAACACAGAATCGAACATCGTAAAAGCAAAAGGTATTCTCGAATTTTTTAGTTTCCTAAATCCTTACCATTAATTTTAAGTGAGAGCATACTCCTTTAATAGCGTAAACATATAAGAAATGTTTTAATCTATTTACGCTTGTAATATAAAATTATCATCAAGGATTTTAGCGTGTTAGGGTAAGAGAAGTAAAAGTGCTTTCAGTCACAAAAAATATATTTATTCACATCAGCAACTATAAGTACAACCACATCTTGCATCTTACAAAACCCTATGACTAATATAATGTAATTATTCAGTGGAAAGTGTCTTTTTACGTCCATTTCTATCGTGGACATTCGAAAAAAGCAATAATTAACAAATATGATTGTATTATAACAAATATAATATTTCAGACATTCATCAACAGACTATTTAAAATGGAACTGGGAAGTAAATGATGTACCTAATTATGTTCAACGCATAAATCCTGACTTATATTCAGTACGAGTAACAAGGCGAATAAGCAAAATTATACAAGCAATTAACAATTTTACTCTCATAGAGGTATACAAGTGTATGCCTCTACTGGGAGATGAATATAACATACCATATTGGGAGGTCCATGCTGTTAAATACTCTGTCATTTTTACTGTATAACGTAAGTTTTTTTTGTTATAAAACATTTAGGTACTGTTTTTAAACTTCTTTGTTAGTCTATTTTTTTGTTAAGTTTTTGGTAAACTTTTACTTTTAGAAAGCTTTGTATGATAGATTCATACATCAGTATTTTTTGAAAATTATGGGTAGTGTTTTAGGATAAGTTTATGACTGTTGTTAACTGTAAAATTTATTTTGACTGTAGCTTGCAAATTCTCTAAAGGTATTTGAGAATTAATAGCACTATATTCATATTATTGTTACTTTTAGTTTTGTTGTACTGACATTTAGAATCATTTAATACATAAATATAAAACTAATTGCCTTTTCCATCATTTACTTCATATCATTACAAGATTATCATACTTTTATTCGAGTTAGATTTTTGAATATTATACCCTCATTACACATTACTTAAATATTTAAACCACATATAATATTGTTTAAACAAAGAACACTGGTGTAAAATATCAGTGATATTATTTTTTACATTTAAAAAATAGTGAACCTTTACAAGATTTTTTCAAATACATATAAAATATTGCTTGCCTATCAATATCATTGTATTGCTTGTTTATATAATTTGACAGATTTATTCACTTACCAGCGCAGAATTCTAAACAGTGTACTATTAATGTAAAGAATTAAAGTACTATATAATTATTTGCTATCCCACATATAGTAATTTAACATTTGGATTTATTTCATTCAATTCTCGGTGCCAGTACTCAATGCAGTATTGCCAAAATTTTGCAAAATTCAAGTTGAATATAGACAATATACAGATTATCAGAGATTTATCATTTGTAGTATAAAATTAAAAACAATTTTAAGCTATAATTAACAATAAACCTACAAGATACCTGTAGAGGTATAAAAACTTCAAATAAGTTATTTTTTATGACTTGAAAATCTGACAAAATAATTGATTCTCTTTTTAAACATATTGAAATTAGTTTTTGTTTGTTGTCTATGAGATTATTGTTAATTCAACATTACTAGATTAAAAATGTACTCCCTACCTAACATTCTATTCTCTATGGTAACATCATTAACATCCAGTTACCAGTATGCAGAAAAACAAATAACAATCTAAACTTTAATCAATTATTACATTAACTCTCTTGGAAGTTGCTGGACCCACTGAATGTGCAACCAGAATGTTGGATGATATGTGTTGCACTGTATATACCACATTTGACACATGTTTCATACGACTTATTTAACACCATTTGACTAAGAAAACCACCTGTGAAGGCGTCTCCCGCCCCATTCGTATCAACTATTTGTTCTCTAGTAAGACATATAACTGGAATTAAAGAAACTTTATTTCCCTCAACTAGGATTACTGGGTCCTTTCCTTGGGTAATAACAACCACACGTTGTCTTGATTCATTCTTCTTTGGCAAAGCTGCTATTTTCAAGGCAATTTCTTGTAAGTTGGTTTCTTTTATGTCAAAAGCTTTTGCGAACGCCTCAGCTTCCTGAGATCAATAAGAAATTAGTTATTATTGTTGAATATAGTTGAATGTTAATAAATGGTCTTAAAGAACTTCAATAAAATTTCATAAAAAATAATATGTCTATAAAATGTGTGTAGTTGATGATAATTAGTATTACTACATTTATATAATAATTATAGACCACTTCAGGTAAGGTGATGTCTTATATATTTTGGCTAAAATTAAAAATCACAGACTTACCGATTCATTGCCAAACAGTACATCAACATAGGGCATGATTTCTCCCAAAGGTTCCTTAAAGAACTGCGACACGAAGGGAGCGCTCAAATTCATTATAAACGAGTGGTTATGCGCGTGCGCATGATTCGCCAGCTGCATTATAGATTCTGGAGACACTGCTACGAAGAAACCCTGGAAACATATTGTTGCTCTTATTGTTTATTAGTTAATTTAAAAAAACCTAAAAATAATAATAAAAATACTTAGGATATATGAAAATAGAAAATACATTTAAAAAAATATATGAGTAGGAATTATAGATAGAAATTTTAACTTCAGTAATAGTAGTCGTTACATACATCGGCGCGACTCCGTTATCGCTGTACTTATCTTGCCTGATACCTTTTATCCTACATCTAACCTTCTTTTCTTCTGCTTAAGAACCATCCTCGTACTTCAAGGTATATTGATATAAAAAAGAATAATGGAAATTGGTTCAGGTGGTTATTTCTTCTATGGATGCTCAATTCGTAAATATCCTTTTTTATATTTGTACGGGCATAACTTCGTCGTCCGATTGTGATTTTTTTATTTGAAAGATGATACTTTAGAGGTGGTCCCATTTTTGTACCACACATTTTACCAACCCGTCTCCATAACTCACCGAAGCGTAAAAGAAATCTGCGGTGTCTATGCTAGTTCTGCACTCTGGTTTCGCCAGGTGGTCTGGTGTAAACTTCTGTGCAGCGGCTAGGTTCGCGCACAGCGACCGGTGCGTGCCCGTCACTAGCACAGCACACGTCCCGGTCGGCGCAGAATCAGTCACTTGGTACCTCACTCTGACGCCGTCCGCTCTGTAAATTAGCTAGAATAGTTTAAGTACTATCAAGGTTTTTAATGTTAGGTCGAACACTTCCGTCTGCTCGAGTGTTTGGTTCAAATCTTTTCTTTTCTTGTTTTATAAATCGGGAAAAGGAAGGACAACATTGCTAATCCTGCATAGAATTGCACAACAAGACTGGATAATGGGCCTAAGGCACTTTCTTTTAGCGCGCATAGTAAAAACCTCATTGAACATTCTATGACATGCCTATTGTAATTAAGTATGTTTTGTTCAAATATTGACATTTATAAATCATTCAATATAATATAACATAATTGACCACGAATTTAATAGTGTTCATTAGTGATTCATATACAAGTTAAGACTGTAATTTTCATTCAAAGTTCATTACGTAGAATAATAAAACGGGAGGATCAATAAATAAACCTCTGAGTCCTAAATATATAACTGAAAAAATAAATAAAATGATTTCAATAATTTATTGTTTGCAAACTAAGGTGTTTTGCCATCTCTATAATTTATTTGACCTCAATTATAATAAGTAGAACGTATACAAATCATCTTACACTGAGAGAATTATAATAGTATTGTATTATTAGCATAACAAATACTGTAAGATAACTTCATTCAATCAATTTCAAAATTCTATCTTTGGATGTCGTTTCATTTTGCTATCTGGTTAAAACTGATGTTTCAATATTTGTTACTACGACATTTACATCTGTTTGTCCAAATTAGGTAATATTAATGTATTAATTACTGTGTATTTCTTACCTCTTATCGTTATCGTTTTGTAAATAAATGTGGAAAAAAATTTTTATAGTTAAATAAAACATAGTTAGATTTCTCATATAAATAATAATTATTATTTATATAATTATTTTAGTATGCAACACAATATTCTCATCATGGTGTTGCCTACTAAAAAATTCCATAGAAGCGCAATCACATTTTATTGTGTATAATTATCATATTTAAATAGCTAGTAACATTGTCCATTGTGGTCAATTGGCTACGCCATTAAATTGGATTCAGCTACGTATATGGCCACATCTAATTAGCGCGCCATTTTACATTACCCTGTAGCAAACATGTTATCGCCGTAAAAAATTTAAGGACGAATTATATTTGCCTACTGGTAGCACACTTTATTTTTAAATATTAACATCTTTATAACACAGCTCCTATGTAGGAAGATCCAAGATCTCGAGAAACTGCAGATATAAACATCCCGGTTTCAAGTAGAAAAACTCAAAAGGTGTCCCTACTCGCTACCATACGACAGAAAAATCCACAGTCCTTTCACTGAGGGTCATGGATATAAGATTTCCCTTATATAAAATACAATATTAAAAAACGGTATATCCGAGCGTGGTGGGCTACTTTTAATGGCAAACAAAACCCCTATTGCGTTGTATTATCGTTTTAGTAAATCCTAATTTAATAGCATTTTTTAAAACTACCCACAAATTCTCACTAATCTAAATAACGTTTTTATCTTAAGTACAGAAAGAGATAAACACCACAAAATTTCATTTATTGCGTAATACACTGAACCATAACATTGGTTTTACCTACATATTTTATCCGCGCCTTTCGTTAAGTATAGTACATAAGTCTAAAAGAAAATATCCATACATTCTATGGATGCTTTCTACACTTTACGAAAAACTACTACTAATGGATTTGAATAAAGTACTTTATGCATGAAATTAAGACCCTTGCTTAACACATAGGATACTTCTTATCCCGGTATTGCCACGAGAAGAGGAAGTATGCCGGTTAAAACGTGGTGTGTAGCTATTCTTTAATTGTTTACCTACTGCTATCAAACAGTGCAAATAGTTTTATTAAGTAGGTAGATTAACATGGATTACCTTATCTAGTTTTAAAAAATAATCAGCACTAATAGATATTAAAAATATTTGCTTGCTTTGCTTTTCAAATACAAATTACGATAATTTTTTTATAATTACTACTACTCAAAGACATTAGAGTGATCTAAAAATATATTTTTCAGGAATGCACAGCCAGTTATAAATGTAGGTTTATGAAAGAATCTACTTTACAAATCATCGTAACTTAAAATGTAAATCGGTTGAACATGGTTACTATTAGTTTAAACAACTGTATCTCGATATTAAAATATCGCGCAATTATTAAATTACTTTAATAACAATATAATATTTGTTTTGTGAGGATTAAACAATATCAGAAGATCGCGGTCAAATGTCTGCCCATCCCACAAAAACAGAAATGTTTAAACTTTATACATGTTTCAAAAAATGATGTAATTCATTATCAAGAATGAGTGATAGGAACTAAGATAACGCGGCCAAATGTTATCTGGATAGAATGATACACAGCATCTCAACGCTAACAAGTTACTTGCGTGACAAGTCAGTTTAAATTTATCATTGCATAGTATAAAACAAACTCGATATCTTCTGTCTGTCCCTATGTATCTTTAGAAATGCGAAACTAACCTATTTTTATGTGGTTTTTTTTAAATAGAGATGTATAATGACTACAGGACTAAATGCGAAAAAAGTCGGGGACAGTTACGAAGTGAATTTCCTGACGGTTGGTTAGTAAATGCAATTTTTGAACATTTAAGATCCCCACTCTCCCCATATCTGACCCACCGTAACGTTTTTCTGAACCCCACTACTCTTCTCTTAACCCTCTAACATACAAGGCTAAGTGGTTCAATAATAACGGTATGCTACGGGTGATCACCAGCATTGTGAACAAACTGCACACACACTAAGACATCCACCCTCACGCAGACCGCGCCTTGACGTAGAGTTGCGGATATCAGCCCGTGTTACGATACCGTATTTAAGAGACCATTAAAGTTACAAAATGATATTTTGAATAATTCTTTTTCGTGTTTTTATTTTAACATTCATGCAATTTTTAGCAATAAACACTTAAAAGGTAAACTACGATATGTACCGAAAAGTCACTAAAAATATTATCTTTAGTGTGTTCAGTTAAGTATTTTAGTATTTGTTGAGTTTTATTAAAATAAAGTAAATCTTATCTATATCTACAAGAAAAAGCCTATACCCATTATTATCCTCTTGATGACATGAATGATACAGTCAAATCAATGATGTATTGCTTGATATTATAGTAGTTATGATATCTATTTATATATTTCTACAATGTGATCATGAATGTAATTCAAATTTATAGTAAAGCAACCAATCTCTATTATCATAATATGATGGTTAAGGTAGGTAATATACCTTTTAGAGTATTTAATATAATAAGACTGGCAAAGGAAAAATAGTAGTGTTTTATGTAAAGTTGTAGATTAGACTAACTATTCTGGAAATGAACTTCGATTTAAAAAATCTATAATATATCACATAGATTTTAGAGATAAAAGTTGTCAAACAAGCAAACTTTTACTTACTCAGCTCTCTCCTTTAATATTTTCGCATAATCATCATTTCCCACACAACCAAAGTATGTACATAAATTAGGTTTCTTCAATATCCATTGAGCTACTCTTAATGAGTTCTGAACACTGCCTCCAGCTATGAATTCAGCATTGTACCTGGAAAAATAAATTCACAATTTATAGCATTTAAAGTTAACAATAATAAACATATTATAATAGATAAGTCGAAAATAATATTAGAAAAATTGCTATCATATTCAAAAATGTTTTTTAATCTAACCCATAATTCCAGCTATAAACAACCTCAAACAATACAAACATTATCTGCATCTTTAAAGGTACATATTTATTTGCATTTGTTAATATTTTTTAATGATTCATCTCAATCATCTAATGAATGAAGTGCTAAGTCATTTCTACCAAACATTTCCTTATAAAAACTTACATGGAATTTATTTTGAATTGCATGCAATTGAAGTCAAGACTAAAGTTCAAATGAATTGTATAGAGAATGTATATATCATACACAATAATATGTCTATTTACAATTTGACGAAATGAACATACTGGGCAACTTGCCCGACATTTAAATAGTGTTTATATTTATGTTACATAATTTTTAGTATTACAACAGTATCTTTGTTTATTTCGGTTTTAAATGAAAAATAAGGAAAACATAGGTATATAATGAAATTCCAGCCATGTTTAATGAGAAATAAAAAATGATAAAATACTAATAAATGAATGTAAATGTGTTTTTTGAGAATGTATGAGTCTTACTTCTCCATAAGTTCCTTGTACAGAGGCATATGCTTTTCCTCAGCCATAATAGCGTCGTCCGCCTGAAGACCATATTTTTTGAGCAAACCTTCGTCCACAATGGCAGAAATATCCAAAAGTGGGTTTCCAATACCCACTAGAACACCCTCTTTTTCACACACACAGCTGCAATTAAATATCTATTAATATACGATGATTTATTGCAACTACGTACCTATATTAAAATACTTAGTTTTTTTATTCCACGGTACTCTAATAATTGCATAAATTATTCAATTTACTTAACAACCTCGAAAACTAATTAAAAAAACTAATGTCAAGCAGGTACTTGAATAGCGATAAATGCTATCATTTTAATATAGCTCAATTTAAACGCAATAATTATGAAGATCAAAAAAGGATGTGTATTAAATGAAAAAACTTACCTATTGTCCATTATGTAATAATTGCTATTAGTTGGAATAATAAATAGTTAAACAAACTAACACACAGTTACGTTAAAATAAAGTGAATTAAATATATTCAAATAATTTTAGCGTAATTAAAAGCACCGCATGTTATTCCAAACAAAAACGTGCTCTACCCAATAGGTAATCGTAGAATGCAAAAAATCTACACTGCAAAGCAAAATGTAATGTTGCCACTTGTCAGTTGTCACTTACATGATGTCCATTTAAAAATGAATAAATTTGCCCCACAGTATAGTATGGCGTAACATTTTATTTCATCAACAAAACACAACAATTTACATTTATTTAATCGCGAAACTTTATTTTACCAATTTTATATTAGGTTTTGTTATATTTTGAACGAATAGGAACTCTCATAGAGGTTTATTAGATAAATTATCAGGCAATGTCACAAAAATAACTTGAGAAAATTAATAAATAATTTAATGTAAATAACAACCCGTTATCTGAGGCATGTGAAGGATGAAGATGAAAGATGAAGAACTTAAAGGATAGGTGATAAAGCTCATAATTTAAAAAATAGTTAGCTGTTGCCTAGGTATGTACACAAAATGGAAGAGATTTTACATTTGTGGGAAGTTTCTTATATGGCAGCACCATAAAAATTAATCAAATTTGACATCTTTGCTTTACAGAGTACATAAAGCCCTAATATGATAATACAGAATATAAATTAAATAATATTTTAAAAATATTGTACCTTCTTCATTTGAAAATTTACAATATTTTAAATTATTGATTGTTATATTTTATTATAAAACGATATTTCTTTTCCAACAAAAAAATGTTTACTATATTTGGCCTCCTTGCTTTTGATTTATAATGCTTTAAGAAAAGTTTATCATACTTCTATTGTCTCTGCTTTGTGACATAACCTAGAACCGGTGCACAAAATCACGTTTCGCGATTCTGAGCAGTGAGAATCTTCGAGAAGTGCGAGTTCGAAGTCTCTTACGAGTTCTCTTTTTACCATTCCAGTTTTAGTTGACTTAAAAGATGTTGCGCCTGCCTCGTGTTGTTCGCCAATCAGTTGCTTTACAAAAATCACACCAACTTTCAAGATTTTATGCCAAAGATGTAAGATTCGGCGCTGATGTAAGAGCTTTAATGCTCCAGGGTGTGGACGTTTTGGCCGATGCGGTTGCAGTTACAATGGGTCCCAAAGGCCGAAACGTGATTTTGGAGCAATCGTGGGGGTCGCCAAAGATAACCAAAGACGGAGTAACCGTTGCCAAGGGAGTAGAGTTAAAAGACAAGTTCCAGAACATCGGCGCTAAGTTAGTACAAAATGTTGCAAATAATACAAATGAGGAAGCCGGCGATGGTACAACGACTGCCACAGTACTCGCCAGAGCTATTGCTAAAGAAGGTTTCGAGAAGATTTCGAAAGGCGCCAACCCCATCGAAATTCGCCGAGGTGTGATGATGGCTGTTGATGCTGTAAAAGATAAATTAAAGAGTATGTCAAAACCAGTAACGACTCCCGAGGAGATTGCGCAAGTCGCCACTATTTCAGCTAACGGAGATGTTGCCATCGGTCAGCTCATCGCCGACGCCATGAAAAAGGTCGGACGTGATGGCGTTATTACAGTAAAAGACGGTAAAACACTTAACGATGAATTAGAAGTAATTGAAGGTATGAAATTTGATAGAGGTTATATTTCACCATATTTCATCAACTCGTCCAAGGGTGCCAAAGTCGAATTCCAAGATGCGCTAGTCTTATTCTCCGAGAAAAAGATCAGTAATGTACAGACCATTATTCCTGCATTAGAATTAGCAAACCAACAGAGGAAGCCTCTAGTAATTGTTGCTGAAGATGTTGATGGAGAGGCTCTTTCCACACTAGTTGTTAACAGGCTTAAGATTGGTCTGCAGGTTGCAGCTGTAAAGGCTCCAGGTTTTGGTGACAACAGAAAGGCAACCCTTAGCGATATGGCAATTGCTGCAGGAGGTGTTGTATTTGGAGATGATGCTAACCTTATCAAACTTGAAGATGTCCAACTCTCTGACCTTGGACAAGTTGGTGAGGTTGTCATCACAAAGGACGACACTCTGCTCCTTAAGGGCAAAGGTAAGAAATCTGACATTGACAGGAGAGCAGAACAGATCCGTGATCAAATTCAGGAGACAACGTCTGAGTATGAAAAGGAGAAACTGCAGGAGCGTCTTGCTAGGTTAGCGTCTGGTGTTGCTGTTTTGCATGTTGGTGGTTCAAGTGAAGTTGAAGTCAATGAGAAGAAAGACAGAGTCAATGATGCATTGAACGCTACCCGGGCAGCTGTTGAAGAAGGTATTGTTCCCGGAGGTGGATCCGCCCTTCTCAGATGTATCCCAACACTTGGTGAACTCAAAACTTCCAATTCTGACCAAGCCACTGGAGTAGAAATCATTAAGAAGGCCCTTAGAATGCCATGCATGACAATTGCTCGCAATGCTGGCATTGATGGCTCAGTGGTTGTTGCTAAGGTTGAGGACCTTGGGCCTGAATTTGGTTATGATGCTTTAAATAATGAGTATGTCAACATGATTGAAAAGGGAATCATTGATCCCACCAAGGTTGTAAGAACAGCCTTAACAGATGCCAGTGGTGTTGCGTCACTCTTAACAACAGCTGAAGCTGTAATCTGTGAAATTCCTCAAGAGAAGGAAGCCAACCCCATGGCAGGTATGGGAGGCATGGGTGGAATGGGAGGTATGGGAGGGATGGGAGGCATGATGTAAGCCAGCCGCCTATAATATAAAGCCGCATTTAATATAAAGGACAATTATCTCCTAAGGTTGCAATGAATGAGTTTGATTTATTGTCAGTGAATGAATATATTTTTTATTGAGTCTGATTGTGTTAGTTTAGAAAGACATCCGTCTTAGAATTATTTAGTTAATATTTGCTTCAGTGGAGCAAGGTGTTATTTTTAAAATACATAATGTTGTTTAAGTGTATGCCTTTTATTTATATTTCTATACCTTTAACAATGCAAGTCTCACCTATTGAAATGATGCTAAGCGCGAGTTCATACTAGATTTGCAATTGATAATTAAGGTCACGTTAAAAGTAATTATAACTGTATGATATTTTATGTAGCATAAGTTCACTTAGCAATCATAATATATAATAGATATGTTATACACATACAAATCAATCTAAAAATTGTTCCTCACAGCAGCGCAACCACACATAGAAGTCAAGACGATAGAAAGAGATAAATGATAAAACCAACAAGAAAAAGAGATAGTTTTGTTAGTTGCGCCTGGATGCACCGGCAACCAATCACCTAAGATCAAGATGTTTTTCGTCTTTAAAAATTTTGCGCTTATAACATATCTGTTTAATATAATATCATTGACTCAGGGTCATTCAACCTGGAGTAATAATAGCAACTGCATAGTACAATAATTGTGAGATAGTAAAATGTGGACAATGATTAATTACTGACTTATATTGCTTTTTAAGATTGGCCATGAATAAGTCATAGCAGATTTTACAGTTATAATAATTTCACAATCAAATTAATAATGTTTTAAAAACAAGAATCCACATACATATACACTTTTAAAGCAGTTTTTATGTTACGTAACTATCTAGTTGCCACTCGCGTTGAACCCGCGTTATTTGATAAAGTCTTACTATATTAGTAATTCCTTTTGCTATAGAGATTGTCGAATGAAATGATAAGGAATAAAGGCAGGTATAAATAGCAATCGTCTCAAGGACATACTTGAATAGGAATATAAATATATAATATGATGAAACAAAAATATATATCCATATGACAGTTTTCGATTAGTTTTTACCTATAGAGGTGGAGTTACATATTACCGTAGTACCCAATAATATTGAAATGATATGACATTAAAAATATCATTGTTAGTAGGTACCTAAATTATTTAATTAAACATGTTAAAAAAGTGTATGTAACAATAACTTTACCAAGTGTTTGATGAAAGCTCACTCAAACAAGATAAAGTAAAAAAACTAAAACCCAACTACGACAAAAAACGACGCTGAAAAAGTATAAAAGTACCCCATGAATACAGGTAAAGTCACAAGCAAATGCTAGTAATATATATATATTCGAAATGTACAAGTGAAGCGCTTTAAAATGATACCAAACACGGCATATCTAGCTTAACTTTATTTTTTTACTCTGTATATTTTGTCCGCTAGAGGGCGCCACATTGAATTTGGTGAAAATCTATATAGCCTATAACCAGCGGACAATTAAGACGCTTCTAATGATATGTCATTTGTCGAATTCTGATTAGTGGTTTAGAAGTTACGAGGGAACAGATGAACATACATACATACATACATACATACATACATAGCCTGTCAAAATCATAACCCTCCTTTGGCTTTGCCGTAGTCGGGTAAAAAAATAGATTCTCAAGTGATTCAGTGATTTATTTTTTAAGTCAAGCTTACTGCAGAAGCAATACTAATCTAGCCCGCTCATTTTCATTCAGCATTTTAAGAAGGGGAAAACTCCCAGTTTTAATAAAAATACTGGATTAAACTTTTTTAGAATGTTTTTAAATACCTGTCTTACGATAACTCACTGTATGGGGTATGCCGTATGATATGAGATACCTATAATAATTTAGCCCCATGACGGCGGAATAAATACATGTTTCTATGGAGTTACTTTCGCAGTTTCCTTGCTGTTGTGAATAAAAGCGGCATGAAATTTTCACGCCAAGTCGTAGAAGCCGTAAATAAACACGTTATTTTAATATTTTAAATCATATTTATTATAAATACTTGTCAGTTAACATATAAATACATCTTTAAGCGCAACAATTTATACATTTATGTTATGTTATTTAAAATAAACTATAAAAATATTTGATCTTCATCTGAATCTCCGGTCCCATATACAAAATGTCTAGTCCTTATACTATTAGTATTGTCTACAGCTGCGTTTTCCGTATTCGTATTTTTACAGGGTGTGACTGGATATTTTACTGGACCCAACCATCGCCTACTTAAACCAAAGTTACGAGGTAAAGCTACGTTCTTTAGAGAACCAGCGTTCTCTAATTTGTCTTCGTTGTTCAAAGAATTTTGTATCGAATTTATAGACGACTTCTTCAAAATATCACTAGCATCATCTAAATAATTTTCTGGCAAGTGAACATCGGATGGTATACTTAAGCTTAATGGTCGCCTTTTAAATTTTTGATTGAAACCCGTACCACGACAGGAATTAAACTTTTCCTCTCTCTGGTTTGAGGTGGATCCTTGGGAGGGATGATCGACTAAATCACATTCGTCATACACTTTATTTTCAGAGTAACTTTTCTGTAAATTACTTTTGTCAGGTGTATTTTGCTTGCTCGATTTATCTCTTATTCTATTCACAACTTTTTCTTTCGTTAATTTTATAAGTGCATATATAGTTTTTAAGGCTTCTTCATTTAAGAGTTCGTCATCAGTTAAATCTGCGTCTAGAGAGACGACACTTTGCCGTGAATTAATTTCTTTCAGTTTGCTAACAGTTTGAGTTTCTACATCACATTCCATTGTTATGTTTTTATTTGTACTTTGAAGAACTATTAATTCTACTCTTTTAGGTGCCGATTGTAACATAGAGAGTGCTTTATCATACTTTAAATTGATTAAAGTTTGTCCATTAACTGATATGATTTGATCTCCAGGCAATAACTTTTTACTTAAGTCTGCAGAACTTCCAGGCGTTATTGATTTTATGTACACATTTCCATCGGAACCTTCAGCGACTTGTAGCCCTAAAGCATTATTGTCATCCCTCTCTAAGACGGCAGTAACAAAAATTCTTTCACTTTGAACAGCATCCATATTATCTAATTTGTCAAAAATAGATGTGTTCACACAAGAGTCATTACCGTCGATATAATTAAATGTATCAGAATAAACTTTTGGTGATTCTAAAACGTAAGCTGTAGCTGTACGAGGCATATTTTGGCTATAAGGCCTTTCTGGTAGTAATTTCATGCTGTTAACATTACAATGTTGTTTTTGTTCTAAGCTCAAATCATCTGAGTCACTTTGTGTAGCCACTAAATCACCCTCTGATCTCATAAACATACTGTATTGTGGTGATTTCAGTCGATTATTTAATGTTGTTGTTTTCATGCCATTAAAAACTCTAGTCCCCATTTTGACGCCATGTCTTCTAGGTAAGCTGCTCTCTGAAGATGATAAGCCATCGTTAGAAGAACTATGTCCATTAGGGCTATTTAAAATACTGTCATCACTATTTGGTGGGGATAAAATACGTCGTAAGAGTTCTTCAGTATCAGGTTTTTCATTTTCTTTGTTTTGCATTTTCTTATCACCAAATAAATCTACTTTGAATTTTCGTCTAACTGGTCTTCTCACTCTAACAGGGTTTCTTACAGCTAAATTGTAGCTATCCTTGTAATTACTCACGTCCAATTTCTTGGGACTATCTGCTGAAAATGGACAACTTAATTCACTTGATAAGTAGCTAATAAAGTCCTCTTTAGCATACAGTTTTAAGTACAATCTGTGGTGGAGTGATGCTAACCAAAATGTGAAGAAAGTTTTGTTCTCAGTCATCTTCAATTTGTACTTTATTCCGATTTTCGATAAACCAGAATAAACATTGGGTACAATGTAAAGGCTTTTCTTATTGTAATAAAAATTATGTATATGATGCCATGGCAAACTTTGTAAAACAATTCTGTTCACATTGTTATTAGAAGAATCTAATGTTTGACTAGTCCTTGAATAAAGAGTAATACCTCTGGGCCCTATTGATAACCAAACATCCCTGGAAAATCCATCTCTAGTAGCCCAAATAGCAGAATAAAAATGTGCACCATAATCCCGAAATGTTTGTGCTAAAGTTATATAATTTACAATAGCTTTATTTCTTTCTAATCCTTTACGAGATTCATGAGCCTTTTTCATTCGCAGCTTAATATCTGCCATATCATCTGTTATTAATGACTCTGGTATATAATGTTCTAATAGAAAATAATCTGCAGATCCATGTTCTCTATAAGAGAATTCACCAAATTCTATATGCAGAGCATAGCCCGCTAATAAAATGAGATTCTGTATTGTTGAGAGCATTTGACCCTCCACTGTTGCTCTTCTTAGTTGAAGGTACACTCTATACCTCCATTCACCCCCTTGAATATTACTTGCAATATTTTTAGGCAAGAAGAACTTTATTCTTAAAAACACAGTTAATGGAAGATCATCATCGGCACATTTTTGTTTCTTATTAGTATTCTTAGACCACGTTTCTGGAGCAACCTTTTTGATCTTGTAGTCATCTGGAAGGAAGACAAAATCACCTCCAATAAGGACAGCAATGCCTAACATAAAATTATGTTCATATTTTTCACTATGTACAAGTGCTTCAAATATTTGACCTGCAGTAATGCTGTTTGGGTTACAAAGAATATCTACTTTTTGCCCATTTAGAAGAACTACTGAAATAATCTTCTTATCATATAATGCTGATATGGATAAATCAATAGTTTTTGCTGGTTGAGATGCTCTTACAATGAATTCTGGTCCCACACAATCATTTTTGCCTTTCAAAGTTTCTGCTTTATATAACCGAGATGCAGCTCTTTGAACGGGCTTAGTTCTCTTAAAGTTACTGTTAACATTTTGCTTGTTTTTTAGCCATTTGTCTCTGTTTAAAGCGTTCATAGAAACAGTATTTTTAGGTTCACATGATTCTATCTGAGTACTACAGGCAATGTTTAAAGTTGAATGTGCATTACTTAAGCCACCCTTTCGGGGTGTGTCAAAAAAATTTAGTACAGGTTTTCTTTGCTTGTTTGGTAATCTGCAGCTTGGGAATGGTTCCTTCTCATCTGGAGATTTAATTAGACTTACATAGCTTCTAGGTCTAGTGCTCACTACTAAGTTAGTATTGTTTGTTTGTGTTTCATCTGGTTTGTATGACTTGGTGTGTGTAAAATGGTAGTCCATGACTGGGCTTAGTGTAATCGACGCCGCCGAACATGAACTCCGTCCAGAATCCTCTTCATAATTCCGAGGCATTGTTCTAAAAAAAATATAGAATTATGTTTTATAGCTGATTTTATTATTACAAAGAAACTTGTCAGAAAGTAGTGGTCGTTAAATTACCATGTACGGACAATCTATGTTAAATTATGCAAGGTAGTTTAGTCATTCAATGCTAAGCATAGCGTACGTAACTTAAAAATAAAAGTAAAAGTCGTATTATAATGGACTAAGTTCTAAATATATAATGTTTTGGGAATTTGTTTAGAAATAATTACATATCAACAAATCAAAATTCGTTACACATAAGTTAAACTAGAAATATTTAACGTACCTTGTTAAGAAAACTATTTTTTCCGCGAGTTTAAGTTACTCTCATATTATCATGTAAATACAATAGTTCGAGTTTGTATATTATTTATATATTATACACATTACACTAAATTCTTAAACTTTTAAATACACCTGTTGAGCTTAACAGGTCTAGACGCACTTGTTCACATAAAAAAAATACAAATTACAAAGTTTGGCCACTATTCACTAAGCTTTTACTATGAGGTATTGCCAGTGTTAAAAGATATATGTATAATTGTAATTTTCACATTATTCTCTATATCGCCTTATATATTGGTCCCAAGTATGTCTTTATTCATAAATAATTTGTGGAATTAGATAATTATAATTTTTTTTAAAAACTATGTCCATTACATGGTTGTCAAGTAATTTGATATATCTGGCAAATTACATCATTTGTTGTCACTTTGTCAGTTGTCAATTGTCATTCTACACTTCAGTTTGTTATTGCTTGACGTCTTGTAAAATTTTATTTTATGAGTTGTTTGCGAGATATATCACCTTTCTTGATTAAATATAAGTGCGATTATTTAAAATACCAGAATAGTCACTTATATGTCGATAATAACTCTATTATGATTCACTGTGATTCTTAATTTCATCAAACTTTTATGGATATAGATGATATGTTCTAGAAGAACTCATTCAAGGATGTAGATATATATTTTTTTATCATAACAATAATAAATTGCAATGGCTACTTTAATCCAGTCTTACGAACAGCAATATTCAGTGTTAACAGCGGATATTACAGCTAAAATTGGACGTCTCAAAGCTGGTAGCGATGGTTAGTATTTTTAATTTTTTTGCGCACATAATTTCTTCTACTATATACTAATATCATTAAAACTCGAGTAAAATATCGAATTTTACTGTTATCCTAGAGACATTTTAATTTTTTGTTTCTTTTTATCCTCAGATGATCGAGATAAACTATCAAGAGAGATCCAATCTAACTTTGAAGAGGCTAATGATTTGGTATGTTGCACATACATGCTGACTAGTATTACTTATTCTTTATATTAATTGGTCAGAGTATATTATATAGATAAAAAGGTAGTGGGACTCATGTTATAAGTCATTTTGATGAAATGCTAAATGCTTTAATTTAAAATAAATAATCTACAAAACTTTATTCAATTGAGTTGTCCATACTTTAAAACCCTGGCCTATCAAATTAACTCAAAATTGATGTTTAAGTTATCAAACAAATAACATTGATTCCTGAATTAAAGTATTATTTTGTGTTGTTAGCTGGAACAACTGGAGTTGGAATACCGAGGGTCTGGTGCTGGGTCACGCGTGGCCGCGTACCGCGCTGAACTTCAGAGGGTCAGAGAGGAGTATCGCTCCGTTTTCAACAACTCTGCTACATGTAAGTTCTTGGAAAAACCTAATACAGCCAGGTATTCAGCATATTATAGTTACACTTCTGAATCATGGTATTACAAAACATTTACCACAGTGGTGTCTATTATATCTATACATATATGTATGTAAGTTCTTTGTTCTGAATAAAAAGCTGATAAAATATTTATCATGATGTTACATCTTTTTTTTTACTTTATTTTTTTTCAGTTACTTTGTCACCTAAAACAGCAAAAAATAAAATTGTATAAATTTTACTATATGTCCTAATAAAAATATACATTTTTCAGACAACATAGACCCAGATGAATATGAAGACTGGTCCACAGTGAACGAGCAGAAACAGAAGCTTCTAGATAACACAGAGAGGCTGGAACGCTCGGGCAAGAACCTGAAGGAAGGTTACCGGGTAATTCTAGAGACGGAGCAGATCGGTGCAGCAGTGCTGCAGGATTTGCATCATCAGAGGGAGACTATACAGCGGTCTAGAGGACGGGTATGTGTTATTGATTGAAGTTCTTTTTAATTTATTTACATTTTGTAACAAAAATTAATCATTGTAACTGGTAGTCATATCACAATCAATTTTCTGAAATGAAAAAAATAAGAACTTAAAATTCTCCCAATATACATATAAGACTTTAATTATACAGATCGAAATAATAGACAAGACACAGAGGTCTGATCCAATTTTTTTTCACGAAATTAGTTAAAATAAGACTCTTATTCTATATTATATACAAAATTCGCTAAAATCTATACACATGTAACTCGAAAAGTCTTATATTATATTTTCTAGCTTCGCGAAACAGATGAACAGCTGACTCGTTCAGGCCGCCTCATGAAGGGTATGCTGGCTCGCGCGCTGCAGGAGCGGTTGGTACTGGGCGCCACATTCGTCATGCTGGCAGCGCTGGCTGCGCTCGGGCTCTATCTCTACGTCACCTAGCTACGACAGCTGCTAGGGCACTGCCGGGTATGCGTTTACTATTTTATCAATGTATTCATAAACACACACAGAGTATAAGACATGCAAGCGCAGTCACACAAACACACAGACTTACAAATATGAAAACACTTGCAAACACAGACATACTCACACACATACACACATTCGTTTACTCACTCACACAATCACTTACTCACTCATTCACTCACTCACTCACGTGCATATTTATACACGAAATACAAGATATGTTAGATCTAAACATTCTTTCGTAACATTCGCCTTTAGTTGCCAGATTAGTTGATAGAAAAATTACCCTGTGAAAATGTAATAGTATGTTACTATTATCGCTGAATTAACTCTACAAGACAATCCTCAATACATTATGTAATTAATGTCAGGAATATCTGTACCTGGAGCACAAAGTCCTAGCGCAGTGGATCTACTGCCTGTACATGGTGTGCACCAAGATCCTGCCCACGGCTCTCAGGATCTTCCTCTTCGTCAAGCTCGTGTTGGCGATATTGCGCTTCAAGTATAAACTACTGCGCGGTTCCATTAAATAAGTTTAAAACCTAAGTTTCATTAAATAAGATTAAAAACCATGTCTTTTTTCTGTTCATCCTAAATGTGGTTTTATTTGGATAAACTCCTTAATGTTGTAGTTCGTTAATATTAAGTTTATTGGGTAAGAAAAAATTTTCAATCACTTATCCTTGGATATAAACAAGATGTAAAAGACTTACCTCCGAAAATTTTGAGGCTGCATTCGGACAATGATTCTGAAGATCCATCAAAAATTGAGTTTCAATTTTGTCCATTTTTTTATTGACTCTTCCACGTATTATATTTTACATTTTTACGGTTAGTGTACTATAATACTGTGTGAGGTAAAATAATTTAATTCTTTGTTTATGTTAAACAATGTTCGTAGCTCGCGATATCCATTGCCATGGTTGGTTATGAGAAGTCAAATTCAAAATGTTAAACAAGTTTTCAAAATATACTATCTATAGATATAATCTATGGATTCGGGATTAAGTCTTTTACACCCAGTGTAGATAGGATAATTTATTAATAAACTTTGCTTTGTCTATACTCTATGTAAATGATGTAAAAATTGAAATGGAACTGGATGTCTCAGTGGAAAGTAACTTAATTGTGTGGGAACAATAATGTGTGATGTTTAGAATGTGGATGATGTGTTTGCTACTACTGTATCATAAATAAATAATAATAGACGACCACTTGGCCCAGTGGTAGCACAACTGCTTTCTGCGCGAAGGGTCGTGGGTTCGATCCCCACACCAGAAAAATATATTTGTAATTTACATTTGTATTTTTCTGGGGTCTGGGTGTTGCTATGTATTGTATGTATGTATTTACAAAAGAAAATTATGTATATGTAATTTATTCCGTTATCTAGATGCCATAACACAAGCTTCTGCTTAGCTTGGAACTAGATGGCGCTGTGTATAAATGTCCTGAAAATATTTATTTATACATATTAGCAATGATATTATATAATAGTTATGTTATACCCATACAAATCAACCGTAGTGTTCCGCACAGCAGCGGCGGCACACATCCATACAAGGCAAAACTATAGAAAAGAGAATGGTAAAACCAACAAGAGCAAAAGAGATTGTCAGAAAGAGGTAGATTAATTAAAATATGAAACAAGTTATGACAAAGAAGTTTGAATGAAAATACTGTTATCCTATTGATGTAAGAACTGATAAGTGGTATAGTACGCGTCATTTATGTTTAGCGATTGACGAGAATAGCTGCGCATCGGTAGAATCGCGCTCGTAATTGACGTATACATTAGTTCGAGAAAGACAACACGACTGGGACAACCAATCAACGCTCGCGCACCCGACGATCACGCGCCCCGCCGCTACCTCGATACCTTATTTTTGACTTCTGCGCAGGTTTCGTTCTGCGCTAAAGATTCGTGACACGTACTATAACTAAGTAAATTGATTTAATTTTTTTATAATCATAATGAATTTTGCATATACCTAATCCTGATAAGCAAAGATATATTTAAAATGCTATGCAATGTAATGACTGACTTGTAGTATTGTAATTTGTAATCATTATCATTCTAGTCCAAAGGTACAGTCGATTTAAATAGTTGATGATTGCATCAAATATTTAAATCATCTATATGGTATATTTTTGCGTCGAATGAGAATTTTATCGTTCCCCCTTAAAATGAAGTTTCTGCACCTAAATAGAAATGTATAGATGAGATGTTTTATAATATTGAATATTCAACAATTTTTAAGTTGACTGTATATCATTTAAAATTTATTCTGTTAGTAATAGTCATGAAATTTTCAAGTCGTGAGTAATCCAAAAATCTTTCCCAATTGTATACATTTTTTATTTAGGCAAACTATGCCAATGTTATTAAAATAATGTAATTATACAGAAAAAAAACATTAATTCCACTAATAATTCTAAAGATGCTATAAAAGTATATAACTTATAAACATAGTTCTGAAAATATAGATTTAATTAACTTATGTTACTATAAAATGGCCCTAAATCTAAGTACTATTTAAAGAACTATTTTAATATGTAAATAGCCTATTTATTCACATATTTAAAATCTTGATGTGAGACTGTCTGTAGATATATTGAATTATACATATTGTATAATGTATCAACCGTCATATAAATCTTTTTTCAATAAATTATGTTACTGATACTTGGTTTTATTTTTTATGTATAACATTTAAATTATAAGCCTCTTTGAATTTCAACGAATAAACAGATATAAAATGACTTACGAATCTCGATTTAGTAATACCTACTAATAATCTTTATTTTTGTCTAAAAATATTACACACATCTTACATGAGTAGAAAAAATAACATGCTGCTATAAAGAACAGAGCCGCCCCACCCCTATGTGCAATGTGCTGCCACTGCCACTTAAATTACTTTTGTTACCCAAATTATTGTGTTATTTTGTAGTGGAGTATCGATGCGTAAGTAGGTACAATAGGCGCAACATAGGCCTTATAATCAAAAAAACATAATATATTACGCTTATTGAACAAGTCTCTCAATATTTATAATATTCGTTAAAAATTAAATTCTTTTTTATGAAGAGTCGTTAAAAAAGAGGCATTTCATAAGCCCTGATTTAGAATATGGTTCTGTAAAATACCAAAAATTTGTGCTGTGCCTCTTAAGCTAGGAAAACCTGTACTAAGTATTAATAAATTGTAGTGTGTAATAGTGTGTGTGTGTGGTATGTGTGCGTATATGATTCAGATGTTTTATGTGAGTAGGTAAATAAAGATTCTGTCTTGTTTGTAGTCTAGTTTAACTAGCCATTCTGTCAGTCTCGATTTCAGTTTACATTTATTTAAATTGGCTGTCTAGTAATAGGTATATCAATTTTCCATAAATACATGTGCCTTCTTCTTAAGGTTCTTTTGCAATCAAAATTTTAGGATTCTTTTATAGGAATTTTAGGCTTCTTTAACGAAGCACAGATAGCGCTCTATATGCTTTGCTTTTTCAGCAAACGAAAATAGTTTAATTTCAATAATATTTTATTTTTAGTAGTATGTCATACCTATATAGGTCCTCAATCTAGTCAATCAATATTTTTACTCTGTGGTGTATAGTTATCGCTTTAGAGAGTCTAATGAAGTTTTGAGTCTACAGCAGGAATGCACTATTTGTAGTCCCAAAAACGTAATTTAAAATGTAAAAACAATAGACTTAATAAATGAATGTTATAGTTAAAGGCCGGCAACACACTCGTGACATGACGAGTGCTCATGGGCGGCGCTGATCACTTTCCATCAGGTGACGCGCCAGTTCGTTTCGTTCCTATTATATAAAAAAAAAAGTTAAGTTATTGAACTTTCTTTTGACATTTTTAGAAAGCGTATATTTTTTTGGTGGTAATAAAAAAATATATTTTTTTTATGAACTCAATTTTCTCAAAATTGGACCACTTTAATTTTTTTTATTTATTTGTTGTACGATTGTGCTAAAACATCGATGTCACAACACTTAAAAAATAGTAAAAATAGCTGCTATATTGGCATGGAATGCCCCATAAACAATATTATAAGGCTGTTTTGTTTTTTAAACACACACTCATACACTTATTATGTCAAGTATAAAAGGGATTTTAAAGTAAAACAAGAGATAAATAAATAAATATATTAAATTTTATTCATAATAATACATAGAGATAAACAATTACAACAAAACAATTAATCTTATTAATTAGTGTTACAAATTATTCAACTACTCTATGTTAGGTTAAGTTCACTTTCTGCTGCGTCATCGTCTACTTTCTGGCCGAGAGACATCAATCGCATTTTATAGTCGTTTAGTTTTAAGTCCTGTAAAAAATATTATTATGATTAAACTAGAAATTCCTCAATATTTAAAATTAATATTTTTTTAATGATAGCAATTGTTCAGGGAAAGAATTTGATTATATTTGTATTCAAAGTTCTACAAACTAAGTTATAACATATTTCAATAGTATCATTTATATTTCTTAAGCAAAAACAAACAATCAGCACTGAAAAAAAAATCTATCGAACGATCCGAGGTGTTAATTCTCAAACAAATATAATGATAAAGGATTGGCATTGATACCTACAAAATATTGACCATTGTTTAAATTATATTCATTTAACTGTTTAAAAGTTAAACATAAATTCCTCACCTGATCAGCAAGCAACTCTAACAGATCATCCTGATCTTTCTTCAACTTTTCAGATTCTAATTCAGCACTTGACTTCCCTTCTTCAGCCTTTTTCAAGTTTTCATTCAATCTATTTACTTCTGCGTTTAATGCTTGGAGTCTATTTTCGTAATCAGCTATGATGGCTTGGCTGGTTTGATCATGTGGGGTATTATTTGTGGTTGGAACTGCTTGATTTGGTCCTGAAGCTTGGCTTGCTTGATGAGTCTGTCCGGGAACAGCTTGGCTAGCTTGGTTTGTCTGTTCTATTAAACTCTGATGCGGCAGTTTCGCTGATACTTGAGCTTTAAGTAGAGTGTTTTCGTCTTTCAAGAGAGAGTTGGACGCTATTGAATCGTTTAAAGCGCCCTGGAAAATTTAAATAACTAGTTATTTAAATTATATAATATATATTAATAATAGGGGCATTCCACGCCAAGCGAACAGGTAAAAAAGGTCGATGCTTCCGATTTCAATAATATTTTAGTATGTTATACCTATATAGGTCCTCAACCTAGTCAATCAATATTTTTACTCTGTGGTATATAGTTATTGATTTAGAGCCTAATGAAGTTTTGAGTCTACAGCAGGAATGCACTATTTGTAGTCCCAAAAAAAGTTATTTAAAATGTAAAAACAATAAACTTAATAAATGTATTTTATAGTTTAGATATTGAGCTCTCTTTTGACATTTTTAGAAAGTGAATTTTTTTTTGGAAATTAAAAAAAATTAGAATTTTATTTTTCTAACTCGATTTTCTCAAACTTGGACCACTTTGATTTTTTTTATTTTTTTTTCAATAATAGCTTATAGTATGTAGATTAATCCTTGCCAAGTCTTATAATGGGCCCGGGAGTAGTTTAAGAGCTAGACAAGTTATATTTACCTGATTTAACTTTTTTACCTGTCCGCTTGGCGTGGAATGCACCAATAGTGACCTTTTTTATAAGTTAAACACCCACTTTATGCGTAAAATTAAAATGTATTGCTATAAAAGCAGCATTGGTTCCTAATTCTATTCCTATTTCTAATTATATTCAAAGATATATGTGAATCAAATTCAACAAACAAAATATAAATTGTAACATTAAAAAATAATTCTTTATACCCGGCTCGAAGGACCAAAATCAATAATTAATCATATTTTAAAGAATTATTAAGTATAATAAAACCTGTAACTGATGGTTTTGCTGCACCAGCGCATCGAGTTGGTGCATCAGCTCCTGTAGCCTTGCATCTTGTTGCCTGATGAGGGACTTGTATTGGTCCAAGTTGTCTTCTGCTGGAGGGGCTTCGCTGGGCGGGGATTCTTGCTTAACGGAGACACTTTGGGATAAGACATCTGAAACATATATTAAAATAACAATTTATGAGAATCTATAAATATATGAGTAGATGTGTATTTTCAATATGTAATTTTAATGTTAATGCTTGAAAATAGGTATACATAAATTTTTTAAGTGTATTTATTTTTAAGTGTATATTTTGAAGTTAAAAACGCTATTAATCTAGCACATAACAAAGGGAAAATTAAATTTATCAATAGGCAGATAACAAGAAGTTTTTTAAATATTGACTGACTAGCAAAAAAATATAAGATCGTTAATTGAAGAAACCACTAGTAAATTTAGCTTATAAGGGAACTCTTTTGAGCCATTCTTTATATAGTACACTTACGATTGTGTTTATTCATACAAATAGTTTCAAAAGTAAAAAAATAACTCACTCTCCAAAACCTTAAACAGTCGACAAAATTCATAATCAATCAATATCTCGGCGGGTATTTTGACCCTCAATTGTGGGTGTTTGGCTGCTTTATTATATAACTCGTGTTTCGAAACCTCGCTAAGCTTAGCTGTAAACGTTTCCACGCCAATTCTCTTTATTAACAGCTGTTTGAGAGACTCTTGGGAGTAGCTCTCTACGGAGTCATCGTTGAAATGTATGCATATAGCTAGAAGGAATGCTGACAAGCCTGTAAAACAAATCATTGCACTATAATTCAAGTGAATAAGTATATTTGGTGTAAATCATTTATAATTTCTTTACACAAAAAATGTATATAATATTAGTATATAAATATAATATTATAAATGTGAAAATTTGTGAGTATGGATGTATGTTTCTTATTCTGTCACGTAAAAACGGCAGGACGCATTTAGTTGAAAGTTGGTACATAGATAGGTGATACCCTTACTAACTGTGTATTCCGGTATTGCCCAGGAATGGAAACTACGCGGGTTAAACTGCGGGGCACAACTAGTATGACTATAAAGATTCCTAAGATTAAATTTTATTACAACCATATTACTCGATCTAATACCAACAGAACTATAACATTCCATTATTAAGGACACAATAACATACAAAAACCACATACCTTGCAACAAATACTCGTTATCATCATGTTCATTGGAGCAGGTTTGGTTGACAAGGTAACCGACTCCTCCGGGCACTTGTAGGAATGCACTGACTGCTGCTGGACAGTAGCTCATCCATTGAGAGAGTAACATTAGCAATGCTACCTAGAATTAGAAATAATACTATATAGGTAAATTCTATAATCTGACAACATTAAAATATTGATCTATGAAATCCTTTTTGGAATATGATGAATAATATAAAAAATACTTAGTGTTGCCATTGTTAAATTTAAGTTGCCTGTGACAAGTTTTATTTATGGTTTTTATTTTGTGGCTATGTATAGAAGAAATTTTAAAATTAAATCTCAAATTTGGAAAAATTTTGAAATTAAAAACACATAATATACTCAGTCTATGTTTAAGCTATTTCTTTTTTAATTAAATCTATATTAAGGATAAGGTGATTCTTTTTTGCATAAATTCAACTTTTTTAAAATAAAAGTAAACAATAAGTGTTTGTTTGGTTAAATCGATGTTGTAGCATTTACTTGCTACCGAGTTATAAATAATAAAATAACTATTAAATCATTTCTATATACTAAATGAAAATGCGTATTACTTTGTGGGAAGCAAATTTATTTTTTGCTTTTTAGTTTGAAGTCAGTTTATTTTTTGTTAAAAATTATTTTATACTAATACTTTACATACCTTAGATTGCAGCTTTGTTGTCTGTTGCAACAACACAGTACACTGATGCAACAAAGACACCGGGGTACTTCCAACATTTGTTGCTAATAATACTCTCAGTAACTGCTCCTTCTGTCCGGGATTATCTATGAGGGAGTACATTAGGGCCACCGCTGAAAACCAATTGGATAGAACGTCGGTGGAAAATAGTCCTCCACAGAGTAATTGCCCACTGGTTAGACTGGAGACATCGGTAGATGACGGTAGTAGTGTTTGTACGAGGGAGGCTTGGCTCATCTCGTTGTGGTACAGGTAACATTGGAAGCAGTATAAAACTGCACACCTGAAATTGGTTTGTAATGTTTCAGAGGCATGAGAGACAACTATAGGCCATACTAATAAGTTTTGTCATCAATTTTAAATTGCACAGAAAATAAAATGAAACCGTACAAACGCATAGCAGAAGCTTTTTATTTAAAATACATCTAACATTTCGATTTCTTTATAATTTCTGTGCACAGTTAACAAAAGTAAATGGTTTAAATTTTAACTCAATACTTAAACATGTTATGGAAGTGGAGTGTTGACAGACAGACAGACAATATTAGATCAGGCGTTTATAGATTGAAACAGATAGACGGCAAAATTATTTTATATTTTTTTGCAATAACGTAATGCTTTGGACGAAGCAGATTGTGTGGCTGCAACGACATGTCTGTATTGATCTATATTTTTAGTTTTGACGTTCATAAATATCACAAGGTGATTTAAGTGAATAAATTATTTTCATTTAGATACGTAATATCTAATAAATGTCTCTTATATTCATATAATATTTTAAAATTAATTTAACAATTAAAATTGTTTAATTTGGTATCTGTTTAATTTTTACATGTGTTTGCATGGTTCATACCTGAGGGGAAATGGTTGTTTTTCATTGACCATAGACATGAGAAGAACAACAATAGCCGGTCGCGGTGGGTTGGACGGCGCCATTACATTACCAATAAAATCTTGGTTCGTCAAATCGCCTCTAACTACCTCACCCACTGTATTTATTGTTTCAGTCAAAATATCAGCAGGAACACCGCTAGCCATCAATATGTTACATAGAGCATCTAACAGTCCAACATTCTTCATTATCTTCTGACAATTTGATATAATCTGTGCTGAATTACTTGGAGATACAAGAGTTCTCACAATTTGAAGCATGCAATGCACATTTGACACTTTCTGAGGTGACCAACCTACATCCTCTGTGTCATCAGGTGTATTAAACATAGGCAATGTCTTCTGTATATAACTTCCCTCTTTGAAAAAGTTTATATTACTGCTGTTATTTTTTAACAAATTCAACATTAGCAGCAAACAATCTTCAACAATTATGCCTCCATCTGAATATCCTTCACTGGAAACTATTTCAAATAATCTATCAAATGCGTTTTCGAATGCAACGATTTTTTGGATATTTGCATTGCCTTTGGTCAATTTTATGAGCAGGAGAAGAGTTTCGTTGCGAATAACTTCTCTTGTATCGCCGAGAAGATCCATCATCTTTGATACACCCATTGGTTTGACTAGAATAATTTCTTGGATATCTTTAGTTCTGTTTGTTAAGAGAGATGTTAATAATTGAACAGCAGAGAGTCTGACTCTAAAGTCGTATTCATCTAAGAGGTCCAAAATTAGTTGAATGTTGTTATGGTCTTTGATGAACATTTCTGTAAATTGCTCTCCAATGTTCATGGGAACTTGCGGATTGTCTTCTTCTTCTTCAAATTGTGACGGTGACATGATATTGTTAAGAGTGTCTAAAGCATAATTTATAGTTTCGTTGTCAGCTCGATCAAGCTCTAGCACCTGGAAATTGAAGTTTGAAGTGAATTGAAAAGAATATGGGAAAGGAAAAACTTATATAAAAAAAACTTTTTTATACATTAGATAATTGTGTATTTGCTATAAGACTTGAGCATTTAAATCAGAGTTGTAACTCATTAAATAACTTTACAGATATAAAAACAAATATATGATATTAAGTAATTCTCTACACCAGTATCACAAACTAAAAAAAAAGTTCATAAATTTCTGATGATGAATCTCTGACTATACTGTCCTAGTAAGCAGGCATCATTGCAACATTATTCCTAAATAATGGCTTATTAATACACCTTTTATATATTAAGAAACAGGTATATTTTAATTAAACTTTACCTGCTTTAGAGTGTCCAATCCTTGTGCACCCACTTCAACTCTGTATTTTCTAGACATAGCTTTCAGGGCACGGCAAGCATCGCGACGGTCTTCTAACAATGTTGAATTATTTACCCGGTCAACAAGCCTTTCCACCTGATATAAAAATTTATATATAATTAACATTGAAGAAGTTAATAACATAGTAACACAACACATACCATATTGATGAACTACAGGATTTAAAGCTGTAGAATATCTTAAATATTATTGTTCGAAGATCAATCTATATTTCTTTGTTTCTATTAGATATTATAAGTAAAGTAATAAAATTATAAATATACTTTAGTGCAGAAACGAAATGTTTGTATGTTATTCATTTAACACCCACATCTGCACTGGATTGGGTACAAAAATAAAAATTCCATCATTATAAATAGTTCAAGTAGGATATTTAGAGAAATCTTACAGTTTCAGCTCCAGAAGGAAGCTGGCCGGGTTCCGGTGCTCCTAAAACCGTTTTTAAACCACTTTTGAAGAAATCCATTGTGTATTATGGTAGTCTTTTATTCTTTTGAACTGATTTTTCACTTAATTTTCAAATTTTAACACATAATTATCTCGTTTATATGCAAAACCCAAAAATTGGGTACACGTCAAGGCATTTTCGACATATCGTGACTGATTACCACAATCACATAAGACGTCAAAATAAAACAATTTTATTATCTATTTATTGCTATAATCTGCCATTACGTTATAGAAAAAAATACAAAAGATTTTATTTTAATATTTTTTTTTCAAGTTTTGAATGAAATTTCAATATGTCAGGCTTATTTAATTCAACAAAAATTATTAAAATTAATAACACATTCATGTATTCTCTTGATTCTAATAAGATTATTATTTTTTAGGCAAAAAATAACAATAGACATTAGACTTTGACATGACTATGACGCTTGTTAATTGACAATTTGTATTGGTCTTCCAACTTGTTGTTTAACTTCTGCTAAGTGCTAATTCAAATTTTAAATTAATTGGAATACATAAATAACAAGTATTATTGACGAAAATTTAATCCAATCATAATATAACTAGTTTTATACACTCTGTAATATAATTAAAACCATGTCTACAGAGTTAAGTGCTAGTTTCAATGAACAATATAACAACATAAACACTAAACTGAAAAAGTAATATTATAATAGTATATACATTTGAGCCTTTTATTAGGGAGC
>JADANM010005346.1:817872-837900 GCA_026213755.1 Eurema hecabe | reverse complement strand
GGCTTCAATATAACATCCCTCAATTTAGGAGCTGGTTTGTTATCTTTACCAATAAAAGACATAACAAGTACATGTTTCTTCAAACACACCATTTCCGGACAGTTTAGACCAATTTTTTGAATACGCATCATGTTGTGCATTTCTTTTTCAGCCCACATATGCACAATTTTACGAGGATTTTGCTTTGAAAAACGATCTTTGAACCTGTAATCAGCTTCAATATATTTGTCTCGAGTTTTGAACTCATTCAATGTTGTTTTAAAAACTTTGATTGCACATTCTTTTGGAAGCACCATTTCTGGGTATGATTGATCACTATTGGCATGTAGGACAACTGACTCCTTGCCAGTTGATATTACTCCATTTATGTCTTCAAGCATGCCATTATTGATGAGTTTAAACAGAATAAGTCTTGTGGCTTCATCGAGCCCCATTTCAGCAGTAGCTTGACTCTCCTTTCTATCTAACATTTTGTGTTTACGGGCAGTGTTCCACCTAGTGTGCTCCTTAAGTTGATTGAACACATGATTCGGCAGTTTCATGTCAAACCCAGCACCATCGCCAGTGCAAACCTCTGGAGGAAATGCCATAACTCTGCAAGCATTTCGGCGCGCATTTATAACACCATCATGTTTTGTAACCATTTCCCCATCTTTGATAATAAAACCGCGCTTTGGAAGACTTGCAAATTCTTTTTCATTTGTTTCAAATCTGTCCCAATCTTTTCGTTCTGTGACTTCTTCATCAGTGTCGGAATCATACACTAAATGTTCGGGAACTGTGCGATAGTTATCATACGATACGGAAACTTTAGATTCGCCATTCCGCTTCTTTTCTACTCTCTTTAATTCGTCATCGTATTCTTTGTCGAACTGACATTGCAAAACTTTTGCAATAATAGCGTCTGAATCACAATATTCCTTAACATTGGAGTCTTCAATTTGTTTAAGGATTTCTGGAGACAACTCATTAGATTCATTAGTAACATGATTGTCCGATATTTGTTCAGCAAACTTAAGCTCCTCCTTAACTTGCAAGCCTTTGGCGTATTCCTCAGACATAATATCAGATAGGTTTTGCACTTGTACGGGTGCTTTCTTCCATGGATTCGACATGATTGTAATATCTTATTATTATCACAGCACTGAGAATACTACAATTTAATAAATAATTAATATTCTGGAATATAAACTATATATGGACAATTTTTGTTTCACAATATTAAAAATTATGAAATACCTTCCGACTTCTGACTGCTACAAGGGAAGTGTCAGGTGTCATTTTATATGTCAATTGTCAAGACTCATTCAAAATATGAAGGCAAGAATACTAAACCATTTGCAATGTATACCGCGGTTTTACCCACGTAGTTTCCGTTCCCGGGTTAATACTGGGATATAAGGTATCCTAGTATCCTCTCTACTACGTACGAAGCTTCCCTGGACTTCTACTAATAATTCTAGATCAAAATTAGCCAAATTGGTAAAGGCGTTGTTGAGATATTAAATTATACATCATAACTCATATTACAAGTTACAATGAAGTGGCATTGCTTTTTATACTGTATACATAGACTAGCGACCCGTCCCTGCTTCGCACGGGTGCAACTGCAGAATGTCCTCATACACAACCAACGTTCAGCTTGTTGTCAATCCGACCTGGTACCGCCGCGCCGCAACAACTATGTCCCTGCATTTTAAATTTGTAATATGTATCTTCAGAACTATTCACTATAATTACATGCTGTAAAAAGCAGATTGATCTATAATAAATGCAAAATTTATTTAAGGTACTTAATTGGATAAGGATTAATGTATAAAAATATTAAAGGATTAAAAATGGTTATGGTGTGTTATCCCTAAGAGATAAACATATTATGCCATCATGGACTTTTTTATAGAACTTTTTAAGTTGGAGATACTGTAATACAATATTTTGGTCTATCTCATAGGGTTTGGCCAGCGTTTGCAATATTAGCGTAAAAGAAACGTTCTTATTTACGACATCACATCAGAAATCTCAAAGTTTATCAGTCTTTCTCTACTGTATTATGCATGTATTAGACATTAAACCTTCCTTAAGAATCACTATTAAAAAAAACTGCATGAAAATCCGTTGCGTAGTTTTAAAGATCTAAGCATACATAGACAGACAGCGATAGCGACTTTGTTTTATACTATGTAGGTAGTGATTAGGCTGAATATCATATTTTGGCGCATCGGATTTTTGTAGTAAATACTTTTTTGTAAAATTTATTTATGTTAGTCGTAATTGTTTATCATACAGGAATTTGATATTTATTTCCATTCCACATTAATTCGGAATTGGCAATTGCACTCAATTTCTTAACTTTTTCGTTCACACATACTGCTTAGATTCATATACCGGATTATTTTTCACTTAATTACTTAATATAAAATGTGTTGTATTATTGTTTAAAAATCTAACTTATTACTGTCCAGTTAATACATACAAGTACAACTATTGTAGTTGTAAAAATGCATTTTTTTGCAAAAATTCTGACATTAATTTTCCATACGCTAAACCTTTTCCGACTATCAGTGAAATAAAAATGTACATAAACAATTATGCCATGCCAAATTAAAAAAAAGTATAAATTTAAAGTACCTATACAATGTTTGTTTGCTCAAAATGTCTAACAATAGACTATAGTACTAACAGTAGAGGTAATGATTGTGTGTTTGTATTGAGTTAAGAAATAAAACAATTTCTGGATTTTTTAAGTATATTTACACCTTATCCTCATTTTGCGGCCTTCTTTCCAGCCCTGGCTGTCGCTTGCTGTGCCTTAAGAACTTTGACAATCTTTTGTTCTTCAATAAGGAAAGCTCTGACAATGCGTTGTTTGACGCACTTGTGGCAGAGAACACCACCATAGACACGCTTTACTGTCTTTTTGCGGTAGCACAATCTGGAGCGTTCAGCAGGTCTGGCCGGCTGGATACCTCTGAGCTTGCTCTTGCACTGGCCACATCTTGGGATCTTCTTGGGTTTCTTGACATATTGATAGACAAGACGCCCACCTGGTGTTCTTACTCTGTAATCAACAAAGATGGAATATAAGAATATAACCATATGTATGGTTAAAGAACAATAAAGTTCTAATACATGTTAGATATATTAGTTTATCCTGTATTAATTTATTTGTTGCCTCACAACTGTTTTAATAGTCTCAACAGAAGAAAATGGTAACACTAAACTCAAGGCTTTGCCTATCTCATTGGGTTTATTTTGTTAATAATAGCAATTAGTATGGTATTGCGCTAACTATATGGGGACAAGTTGGCAAAAACATTGTTAATGCTGAAAATTCAAGAAAAGTTGTCTTTTGGTATATTCATAAAAAAAAACCCCATTTTAATATTTTACAATTTTTGAATAGTACAATTTATGTTTATATAAAATAACATTAATTATTGAACACAACTATACCAACGCAAATAAACTGTTTTCATGTTAATAACTATTTAATATTCCTAATATTAAAATTATAACTTGAGTGTCTAGTACCAGAAAACACTAGTTTAGAATAATATGGTCAAGTGTAAAGATATTTTTAGGTGTTTTCAAAATGGTGACGTTTAGACTGTTTTTTTCACAAAACATTATAAGAAATATCCCAGCCAAACATTAGTATCAGAAGAAGACCTTATAGTTTGGATTTTCACTCATGTCAATAGTATCCCATATAATATAACATATTAGTACTGAATCCAATTCTGCTACGTTTATAATATTGATATATTAAATATACCCTTTTTACTTATTATGTCAATGGAACAGAGATAATGTACCACCAGCTAATAATATATTAAAAATTAAAAGAAGAACAAGGTACCTACGTAGGTTATGAGAGGTTATGTTATGATAAACTCTAATGTTTTGTAGCTTACAAAGTGCTTGTATTTAAGACTTTTAACTTATTTAATGGTTTGTTACTCTGATAAAGTATTATTTAATTAAGAAATCCACAATCAACTTACATTCTCCTCTGGTTTGACTTGGTATTGTACGACAATCGTCGTCTAAATGTTAGACGCTGTACCATTTTTAAGCTGAAATATAAAAGAAATTATGATTAACACACTTTCAACTCTTTATTTCACCATTCACCGATTACTATTTTCGCAGAAATATATATGATTACATTAGATTATTTTAATTCTCACTTAAAAACCGTACCTATTTGACAGCTGTTGACATGAAAAGAAAAACAATTTCGGATGTCGTTTACATGGTAACACTTGAAAAAGTTGGATTTCATTGGTGTTAAATACATTTCCATGAAAATGTTAATTAATAAAAATAAAAATTAAGCATAACTTAATTCAACAAGTTATTTTATTTCAAAACTGACTATTACATTTTTCTTATTGTTGTATTTGTAATGAACAAATAAAACAGAATGTACTACTGTAGTGATTGAACTTCTGTTCACCTTATTTCGACTTTATATGATAGTTATTTCAATCAAGAGGCAATATAAATTTATGTAAATTATTTGGTATACATTTATAAAATAATACAACTCAATAATCTAAGATCGAGTATCCAGACAGGAATAATAATTGAGAACAAACGTCTTGATTAAATTTACAAATGGCAATACTATTCCTGATTAGTAAAATGGCTGCTGGTATGTGATGTTTTTGAGTTTTGTGTTCGAAATTTGAATAAGGAATTTTCGTGTTTTAGTGAAGTTTGATATATTATGGGTAAGTGAGAAGTTTTACGAAAGATATATAAAATGATTAAAAACTAATTCTCCATTTTTACTGTTTTCTTTTTGTGTAATTTGACTTTTAGTAAGACATGTAGGTGACAGCAATTTTATGAGATAACAACAACAGGAATCGTTTATCTAATTTCTTCAAAATAAACGACTTTGAAGAACCTTAGTCAGGCAGTATTTGTTCTATCGATTGATGTACTCGTCTAGGTTTTCTATTACTACACTTAATCTTAAGAACTGTCACATATATGTTATTATGTTACAAACATTTGTAGCAGATGATTATAAAAATAAGCATTTTAGGATTATTAATAGTAGTATACTTATCTATTTTATAAATAAGGTTTCGTCTTATATAAATAATATCTTTACATTATTATTAAAAATATCAGGAAAAATTTGGAGTGCAAAACAATAATATTGTTATTCTAAACTTCTAAACATACTCAGTTAAAGAATATCTTAGTTTATTCTAAGTAAACAAGTAATAGGATATGCTATGTATCAAAAACAAGTCAAGTAATAACATAAGTCAAGTCAAAACTGGATTCAACAATAATATAGGCTTACCTATACTTACATATTTCAAATTCATAAGCCATCACCGGTGGAAAAATTTGCCTATATATGGGTTGAACTCTAGGTTCTCTTAAGATCTTTCAGTAAATCTATGTTATTAATATACTAATATAAATTATTTTCAAGTGTTATACCTAATATTACCTTCCAGGACTTCTTTTATACAACAAAAAATGTTTATAGTTATATATCATTAATATTTATACCTATTTATTTTATTTGGTGTCACCAGAATTGATATTACTCACAGAAATTTCTTCTCTCAATGATAATATTTTTTAATATCCTAGTATATAGTATACTAGCTGTTGCCCGCGACTCTGCAACTCTGCCAATGTGTTGCTGGCTTTTAAAAAGACGAAAAAAAATGAATGAAATAAAGAGTTATCTGTCGGTAGGACAATAAAAGTGTACTAAACGCATTGATAACTTAAATCTATACTAGTGCTGCCATGTGGTTTTACTAGCATGTATTATACCCATAAACCTTCCTATTGAATCACAATCTGAATAAAAACTGTAAGTGAATCTGTTGCAAAGTTTTAAAGATTAAAGCATACATATAGTATGCGTCATTTATGTTTAGCGCTGGACGAGAATAGCTGCGCATCGGTAGAATCGCGCTCATAATTTACCTCGATACCTTCTTTTTAACTTCTGCGCAGGTTTCGTTCAGCGCTAAAGATTCGTGACGCGACCTATACCGACAGACAGAAAAAAGCAGCTCTGTTTCATACTATTATATAATGATAACACGCTGATGACTAATACATTAAAGATATTTAAAACTCAGAAAGATGTATTTAATCGTATTTAAATGGACGAAATTTATTTCGTAAATTTTACGTGTAAATATTAAGAGACTCCTGTATGAATGTACGATTAAAAAAATTAAGTCGCGTGTATACTCACGATGTAGGTACATAATCTAAAATAACAAAACGATCGTATCGAATCTGTAATTCGGCGTTTTTGTTAAACGTAACCCGTGTAGCCGAGGTGTCAGGATAAGTCTGTAAATGCGCTCAGAGGCGTTTACGATGTAAGGTTTCCGAGAATGCTCCGACATTGAGATGGGTCGTTTTGGAATAACAATGGCAGGGTGTAGGGTTGCCTCTTGTGTGTTACGGAGTTTTGTAGTTTTATATGTACGTCAAAGTTTAAATTAAACGTCATAACATTAATAAGCGATTTTTTGCAGTAGTTTTAGATATTAAAAAAAAAACCTAGAATTCGTCGTAAAAAACTTTGTTTAAAAGCATAAAGAAACTAGTTAGTAAAAAGTTGATTTGAAAAACATATTACTGTTTTGAAAACCGGCGACTTATTCTCGAATTTTCTAGCAAATGTCATTAGGCGGAGGTGCTTGCTATACATGCGATCAAAAGAAAATCCTGCTTTAGAAGTACCTAATTCTATTTTAATTAGACGCTTATACAAAGCTTCTAGCTGTGATAACGACTCATGTTTTCACTATTAAGATAGGTGTCGTGTGTTCAAATAAATGAATCATCGCGCAACCACCGGACATATTTCTTATGAATAAATAACATTTATGAATGGAGCTAATTGTAGTTTAATGAATAACGTTGTTTTCGTTGTTCACACTGCTATTTATAGAGTTTGAACAAATGCTTCAATTATTCAGGTTGGCTATTTATATACTTGTAAGATATTGAAGCTAAAGATGCAGCATTTGTGTCATGTTCGAGATGTAAATATAACTATACTAGCGAGAAGTCCCGGCTTTGCATTCTCTCTACCTATTACTTTGAAATTATTTCTTTTAAAAGTTTTACTTAAGTACAAATTTTTAAATGTACATCTAAACTTACTTTTGATTTTTGTATGTTCATAGGAATATAGTTAAATACGAAATTAATCTTCTTTATTTCAATTAAAAATAAGTTTTATTTGCATTGTGACAACCCTATGCGATAGGATCAGAGCACGGGTGTGCTTTTTTCTTATTTTTAAGACGCAGCAACACCGACGGTGCCCTTGAAATCCACCATTGTCGTTTTGAATCAAAACGAACTGTTACTTACATACTTTCTTTTGAAATATGAAATATATTATAGTGTCCCCCTTATATTATTTTAATTTTAAATATACTCAAGAAATCTTTTTATGAAATTGGTGTGGTCGGAAGTGGTTAAAGCATCCTAGCAAGACTTACGCACTTTAATACTTAAATTTATTTTCAATATTTAATATATCACAATATTTTATATCTATAACATTATTTTAGTAGGAACTGTTTGGTTATATTATTAGAAAATCATCGAGAAGTTTTATAACAGAAAGTTTGATCGGCGTAGTAACAGATGGCGCTATGTACATAATATTGTAGTTTGAATATCGTTCCAAAGGATAACAAAAATATTCGTAGGATAACAAATTGCATTTTAATTTATAAATATTTAAATTCGATGGCGTTTTCATACAGTTTAAAAATCTTTATTTTATTAGACAAGAAATCTTGCGGTCGTAATTAGTATGCAAAACCATTGAAATTAGTAATTATTATCCTATAAATAATAATTAATACTTGTTTTAATGTAGCTATCACAACATTTTTTTTAAACTTAGATTAGGCGTAAGCAACACAAACACTTCTGTTACTTAGTATTTGTATACATAATACTTCATAGTCAATGTACGACCAATAAAAATATTTTTTTATTTAGGAAATAATACCAATAAGAATCCAAGTTCGTAGCTGCTTAATATTATTAATATACGTTCAAATTAGATTCCGATTCATATAACTTAGCACGTGGGTTTGCTTAAAACTCTTATAGAACGAACATCAATGTCTGTCAGTTCCCTATCAAATAGACTAAGTCACTTTCGTGAAGCCTTAAGAGTAAAGCGTAGGCGCAATCACCCACGTGTCTAATGAGAGGTTATTTATTCGCGTGATTCCCATCGCTATTCAAATCCATTTTCTTATCGAGCTACACATGTAGGTACAGTGTGTATGTATGTATATGTGATTTAGCTTGGAGTTTTGATCGTGTTTGAGCTTTACGGGTTGATCTTTCGTTTAAGGAAGATTTGTTTAGATGATAATTTTTTTGTGGGTTCGTGACGCTGTAAGACATATTATTGTTTTCATCTGTAAAAGAGATTCGTCTGCGTTAAATATTGAGGCGAAAAATATTAAAAAAACAGGATCCGGGATGTACATTAAATAAAATAAACAATATTATAACTGATGATTCACTTCAAAGTTAAAAAAACCGCTGTTCTAAAGTACTTTAATATTTTTATGTATTAAGTATATGTTATGTTATGTTAAGTTACAGAATTGTAAATTTTATTTTGAAAGATGATTTTTTCCCCCTTTTTTCTTAAAAAGTGTGGGACCCGTGCGAGTTTCTTACGCCGGTTTTTCTAGCCGGGTTAATTCCCAAAACGATGGTGGGCACCATGTAGACATTCTGAAAGTATTTGTTTGAAATTTACCCAAAAAAAACTTTTTAATTTTCACTATTTTCAGAAATTTTTGCCGCCCGTATATCATACATATAAAACTCTGGACATCAATTAGAAGTATTCATATTATCTATCTATACTAATATTATAATATTTGTGTGTTTGTTAAATTGTAAGAGGTAATCTCGGGATCTACTAAACCGATTTTAAAAATTCTTTCACCAATAGAAAGCCACATTGCTGAGTGTCATAGGCTATATAAAAAACCGAAAAGGATTATTAACATTATGCCCAACGAAGTGGGCACGGGTCAGCTAGTATACTATAATATAAAGCTCTGCAAGTCCGCGTGAGAATAACACATCAAATGATCCTATATTTCTGCCATGACCAATCTGAAAGTGACGGTAACGCGCTAAGACGTCCATTAAGATAACCACGCTAGCTGTTATTAATTTTTTGTTAAAAATATAAATATTTTTCTCAACAAATCGCACCTTCTAGAATAAACTGATTCGTAACTTAAAACCAAGGTTTCGTTGAATGTTACCTTCGAGTCCGATCAAGTTTCGTTTACCAATAAACTAATTTAATTTTAAGGCTTATTTTGGTGATCTGAAGGAAAATAAAGGACAGGTGTCCTTATTTCCAAGTCGTATAAAAATATTTATTATTTCGCGGTTGTAAAGGTACCTTTTACGATCTTCAAGCATAAACTCCCCAAGATGAGTTTAATATATTTTCATACAAAAAAATACCCTCCATCAAAATGATCCTGACAACAATAGAATCCTTTTATTGGTCATGATTTTGAGATTTTCGTTTTACGATTACGGCTATTGTAAGATTTTGAGATGGACGGTTATTGATATAGAGTATTATTGTAATTAATACACGAGTGTAGATCAGAGTTATATTTAAGTGTGATTTATTTATGTACTAGATTTTGCGCGCGGCTTTTCTCACGTTAAATTAAAAAAAAATTATGGGCATTTTTTGATAGTCATAAATAGTCAGCATACCTATTTTTAGATTCCTACTTTGAAAATTGCGGCATGCTCCATACAAATTTCCATTCCCCATTTAAGGGAAGCTGGGGGAAAAAAGTAGCCTATGTTACTCTACTTTCCTTTAACTGTCTGCACTTAAAAAATCACGTCAATTCGTCGCTCCGTTTTGCCGTGAAATAAAAACAAATATACAGACAGATACACTTTCCCATTTATAATATTGGTATGGATTATGTATAACTAGACTCTAAAACAAACTTTTTAGAACAGGGTTATATCAATCGGATATGAAATCATTTAGTACATCCCTAATTTAAGTAGGGTAATAGATTTTCCTCAATAGCTATTGAGCATGTGATTCTATGAGCTAAGAAAAGTATAAACTATAAACATCCAATTGGGCAGTATGAAGTCACGGTTCCTGCGAGTTTTAAATACTGCGCGCAAGGCTGAGATATATATAGCCGAATCGGAGTGTCCACAGGCCGGGTGACGTCACACGCTCGTAACGAACGTACTACGGACGAATCGCGTATGTTTACGAGTCGACGACCCGAACGAAATACTAAGAATGTATTGTTTTAACATACAGTTTACGATCTAGGCCGTTACCCCTCTAAATTGGGGTGTTTGTTGCAACAATACAACGTTTGTTGTACAAACACCGTGTTGCATTCCGTTCATATTTCCTTACGAATTCTACGCAAATGTTACTCACTCACCCAACTTGTTTTCGAGCGTAAACACGCTGCGTACGGCCCGAAAAGTGCATATAATTGTTCGAACCACGTTTCTAGAAAGAACTTGTTATAGAGATATAAGAAGTTGCTTCTGTACAAAATTACATATATTGCGTTTTTGAAGTAAAAACATGGCCCAATAGCCGAGCTTTTGAGAAATTAACTTTTGACTTTTGAGAATTAACATGGGTTTAATCATTCACAAAGAAGTGTTTTTTAAGCCTTGATTACTGATACTTTCACAAATCACAAAAAAGTTATATAGTTCAATTGCTTAAAACGGAGGCCTAGTCTAAGGAGTCTAAACTAGTCTAGATTATATAAGGGATTTAAAGAAACTGTTCTTTAAAAGCCAAATACGCACGTAGATTAAACCACTAAACATTAAACAAATAAATGTTTAACGACGTTCTGTTATCTAGAAAGTGTCTACTAGAAATGATTTCCAACAGTTAACTAAATTCCGTTCAAATAATGAATATTAATGTTCAATCTGAATACAAAGCGTGCAAGATTAAAGCTCCGGGAATGTGGGTGTGGCTTTTGTCACGTCTATCGGCAATCTGTTATCAGAACGGCAAATTGATTCCGTTGCAACAAATGATACATTTTGTTGACACGTGTTTGTTTATTAATCGTATACACTTTGTTGTTTATGAAACTGCTTATTTTAATAATGAATAGCGTAATTATGTGCTTTTTCAGGGCGATAGGATAAATATTTTTTTGTTAATATGCCTAAAAATACATCCTCATGAATCACTCACAATCACAAATAGGAAAAAGCGACTTTGTGTCATACTATCTAAAAATCAAGGAGTGAAACCATCACCGAGGACAGAACCTATTAACTTTTATATTGTTTAAAATTGAGACACAGTATATAAAAAAGACTGCAAGCATTGCCTATAAACAGTATAGTACACTTAAGCGACAGTACACATGATCCACTTCCCAAAACGATATCAAGTTACTAAAGCAAAAAGCAAACATCGAATGCACCGCTAATTAGTAAGTAAAATATTTATCCAAGGATAGAGTCGAGTTCGTGTAAGTGTTTGAGGAGTTCTACTATTTTTCTAACTGCGTTTTAATAACAAAACCGGAATGCCAGTGCGAAGGAAACGTGACATTAGACGCTTAACATCTGAGAATAACATCGAAGAATCTCGGATCGAGAACCCTTATAAATACCTTCAGTTATTTGAGAAGTTTATTCAACTGTAAGGGGACGTATAAATTTTCGGATTATCGGAACATCTCGTGTGATGAGCGCATCCTTGTAGGTATTTGATAATGTTGAGGTGCACGTATAAAGTATAGGACTTATCCCACGTATCTGAATCAGATAGCATTTTATTACATTAGATGTATGGCAAACTTTGCTGTTTACTGCAATTTGTAAGTTATCTGTGCCACTTTTTAGTTCTTTAGTGACATTTATTTTATAAATAAAGCAAAGCGATTTTATTCGTTTAAATTCCTTATTCAGACCAGTACTATCAGTGTCAATATTTCAATATATTCCGCGTATAGTGCTGTATGTAGCAAATTGCAAAAGGATTTTGTACACGAAAGCCGAGTCTAATATTGGCAGCAATTTGTCCGTACGTGAGAAGTGCGATTACAGTCCTAATTGCAGCACGCACTCGCGTTACAACCAATAATTTCGCTCGCCTCGAAACATCCTAAAGTACTGATATTTACTGCATTTACAACTGCAGCACTCTTTGGCGAAACTCCATTAGAGGCAGTGTGCGACTTCCTTATAAATTATGGCAATATTTTATGATTATCTATTCCCTATTAGGTTTGCCGCCGCGAGTTATGAGCACTCTTATAAGGCAATAAACGCGGTAATCGGATCGGATTGTCTCTGAAAGGCGAATATCGGCACTTTGGTTAACTTGTGGCAAAGGTGGTAGGTACAATGCTTTTTGTTGTTGGGGCGTTGCGAAGCAAACGACGGCTCGTTCGGCGCCGAACCGCCGTATCCACTCGTCGTTTTGCCTCGCCCGCGTCGGATTTTATTATTTTTATTTAACACCTGCGCCCAGTAATCTGTATTCGACGATCTCCCGAACGCTTAACTCTTTTTGGGCGTGTTTTTGTGTCAGGAGCGGCCGATTTATTGCGCCGGAGTTTTGTCTGGACGAATGTCGTTTAATTTCCTCGCTGCTCCGTTGACAATCAATTATGATCGCTCTTGATTAGATTCACGTTGAACCTGAGAATTTTCGGTTGTCTTTCTTGTTCTTTTTGTCGAGTCACGCTGGCGTGAATCCAATTTTCTTTAATTGGAGGATTCGGATTTGTATACAAAATTCAATGCAGCTTTTAAATATTAAACATGTAGAGTAGAATAACATATAATAAGTGTATTAATGATAGATTTAATTTAACCTATATTTCAAGTTAGCAACAACGTTTTGATAACTGGTCTTAATCTAGTTTAACAGATGTAAATAGATGCGTTATTGTTTTAAGAAACAGTACTTATACTTTTTATTGCATAACTTATTGTATTATGTAATTGTGATATATGCATATAAAAAACATAAAATCACGGTAACGCAGAAATGTTTCGAATTAATAATTTTTAGAATTAATCTACTTTCTTCCTTCCTCAAATCTCGTTCACATAAAAATGTCCCTTTCGGATTTGTGTGTGTAATTACACACACCTACATAAATATACTCTAATATATTTTCTTATTCCCTTACCCGACTTAGCTTACCCTTAACCTTGTTTTGCAGTAAACATTACGTCAATGCATAATTATAACCCAACATAATTGGAAACGACGTCTAAACGTATTCATTTCTTACATCAATTCAATGTTATGAACCTATTAGTATTACACAGCGGCAATTAGAAATAGCATGTATATTGTATTGTGTATAAATAAATAAATGAATATAAAGGGAGGAGTAACGAGTAATTTGCCAGCGCGGTGGCGCCGGCGCCGACGACCTTGTTATCGCACGCCGCTCGCGAAAACAAGCTGGATAATTAATTATAATTATTATAAGGTTAGTGCTGGACGAGACGATGACAGCTCTAAGGGAGTTTTTGCGATTGATTCGTGAAGCGCAGTGATCGGTTTTTGTGAGTTTACTTCTAGATGGGAATGTGAAGTACTTATTTTGATACGCATTTGCTTTAAAGCTATGGTGGTTGTGAGATTAAGCTGTAATTTTGTGATAAATGTTGTGAATAAAGGTTTTTGTTTTCTGTGTTAATTAGGTGGGTTTAAACCGATATTCCCTTCCTCCATTCCCTCCGATAGACCCTCCAAAAAAATCATCGTCACGTAATGGTATATTCACGCTGATATCTCTCCTCTCCATATCTAAGATGGGGAAAAAAATATGACAGCAAGCCTATTCTTTAATCCTCCTATCAAGCTTTACGATATTTCATATGTTGTGATACTCACATAAAAAAATGTTAATTGAAGCATAGTAAACGCAAGAGCAAAAAGTCTTACGCGTTAGCCCTATTTTTGTAAAAAATTCTATCTACTCTGTGTCACCTCAAATTCCTACCGATAACACGCTCTCAGCTAATGAGCTAAAACATTACTTATCGAAATTTCTAAGAAGCGTACAAAAATGGCGAGTTTTCCGACGCAATCGCGCCCTCAATCCTTATCTTGGAGCCGAGTTAATTAAATATTGTAATTAGGTATGCTAGACCATGATGGTTGCGTGATTGTCATGTGTATGTATGTATGTATGTGCTTACTGCTTATACTCGATATATTACCTATTATCGAGTAACTTGTGAACTACTTAGGTATTTTCGTCATATTCATCTAAAGGTTGGTTATAACGTGGCTTTTAACAAAGGGAAATGATCGGTGATAGCCAAGGACTCAATTCTAATAAAAAAGATTAAACTTATGTCATAAAAAGATGTAATATATTTCGTTTTTTTTTGTTTTGACACGACCAAGGAAGATTTTATATTTTAGGTTAAGTTCAATTTAAATTTATCTGTTTACTTACGGCATTCAATTTTATTTTATGAGTATTTATTCTATTTAATATTAAAATGTAAGCTTATTTATTATATTTGTCTCACGATAACGTTGAAACCAATGATCCGTACCCCTAATAAAGTTTATGATCGAATAGCATCTAATGGGAAAGTAAATTGAATTAAAGTGAAAAGGTCAATTTGTACATTAAAATAATAATAATGCTCTTTGGCTCAATAACTAAATAAATCAATATAAATGATAACAAAGAAATCGCATACACAAACATAGTTATATGATTAGTTATGTTCTAACAATAAAGTAATATAAATTTCTTAGCTAATTTAATCTAGCTATTATTAAAAGATAAAGTTTAAGGGATTATGCTATTTTAAGTGTCCTTTTTGACTTATATTAAAAAGTGAAATTTAGCTATTTTCTTTATCATTAATCGCAGAATGAGTTTGTAAGTCGACTCATATTTTTCAGATTGTTCCTTAAAGTATGACGATGGTTCTTAAGAAAAAATTCAAGGTGTAGAGTATAAGGTTATAAAAGATAGGCACAGCGTGAACGAAGTAGCATCAGACCAGCTAGTCGATTATAAAAACAATAGTCAATGACATGGGTTTCAGATAAACGCCAGCTACTGTTAAATTACAAAATGACGAGCAGATAAGTCGGGTTTCGATGCCCTAATGTCCGGTTACGTATGAGACCCAAATTGATCAAATGATAGATTCCATTTGGACGATTGTAGTTATTATCTCGGATGGGAATCGTCTGCCGGATCGAATGCTTTTAGGATTACAATACGCTTTACTTGAAGAATGTAAAGAGGAGATACTGTTTATTAAGTAAATGTTTTTTTTATATATTGTCACAAACCTCCCTCTTGAATCACTCTATTTGATAACAAGATAAAGTAAAAAAACTAAAACCCAACTACGACAAAAAACGACGCTGAAAAAGTATAAAAGTACCCCATGAATACAGGTAAAGTCACAAGCAAATGCTAGTAATATATATATATTCGAAATGTACAAGTGAAGCGCTTTAAAATGATACCAAACACGGCATATCTAGCTTAACTTTATTTTTTTACTCTGTATATTTTGTCCGCTAGAGGGCGCCACATTGAATTTGGTGAAAATCTATATAGCCTATAACCAGCGGACAATTAAGACGCTTCTAATGATATGTCATTTGTCGAATTCTGATTAGTGGTTTAGAAGTTACGAGGGAACAGATGAACATACATACATACATACATACATAGCCTGTCAAAATCATAACCCTCCTTTGGCTTTGCCGTAGTCGGGTAAAAAGACCACATGAAAATCGGTTGCGTAGTTTTAAAGATTTATCCCTATGTATGGACAGACAGAAGAAAGTGACATCTTTATATACTATGTAATGATGAATACCTACACAAAATACTAAATAGATTCACTAACAATAAATGTTACAATTATTTTGAAATTAGGCACTGGGAAAAAAACTTAGATGATTCTTAAGAAAAATAATTCCAAGAACCTAATGTTTTCAAAGTGCCAAGATTATTGATAATCGTGAATGTTATGAATCGTGTTTGTAACGATAATTAATATTAATATGATAAATAATCTACCTGCAGCTTTATTGCATTCATAATTTAAGCAAGCCACCGAGAACAAAAAATACCGACAGTGTTTTTATGTAATTCTCGGATTTATGAACTTGTATATTTAATTGGTAGTTATTATTACTAATTTAAACAAGTGTTCTTTAGAAATTGCATCGCAAATTACGTGTTTTTTCTCATCAAGCATTTTTAATACAATTCTTTTGAAAGCGTGTATTGGCTTATGCAATTAAATAAATCTCATTATGCCATTTAAGTAATACGTTGAAGCTTATAGAAAATGTAGTTACAATAAAGTTTTTACAGAAAGCAATGATGACTCCGTACATATCGGCATTATCATCGCGTTATGGGTGCACCGCAGTCGCAGCGCTCTACCTGTCCGCGGGCCGCGCCGTAATTGGTATTCTGATCCCGTATCGAATTATAAAATAAAATCACAGACGAAAAAAACACTTCTCGTGGCGCCTGCCCGGACCTCCGCCATATTTAATATCCTTACACACATCCTTAATGAACTAAGAATAAGGTCTAATATCAAGTGTCGTGGTGTCGAGCGATTTATGAAGCTTATAAATCAAATGAGACGTAAGAACGTGTGTGTTTTTACACTAATACACATAATTAACAAAACGAGGGATATGCCTTTACGAGGAATCGCCAAAATGTTGTGGCGCGTTTTTATTCATCTGATTGCGTTCTGGCTCAATTTATTGTAAGCAATTAATATTCATATCAACCAAACGAACCAGCTTATTTCATTTGTTAATTTAATTATTTAAAACCTTAAATGGAAACAATTCTGTAGACGAGACTTGCATGCGAACTACAAACTCTTTCTTTACAAGAACACGTTTGAACCATCGACAATCGATGTCAAGAAATGGCGTCAATTAGAGATGCCATTGCATTTGGTAAGTGGGAACACCGCTGGCCCATTTTTCACTTCTTACCCTTCCTTGTATCATTTTGTTACTTATCCTTTCCATTTCCCTTATATGTACCTATAAAGTCAGGCAACGCATTTGTGAGACACTTATGCCGGAAAACTTAAACCGATTCACAGTTCGCCATACAATTCTGTCAAAATTACTAGTCTTAAGACGTGCTTAAATTTAATTTGCGTATGAGTATTTGGCCGTTAGCTTGGCGATCGTTCTTGAACGGTCTCGTAAGTCTTAACATTAGGTAAGTCCTGCTCAGTTGCCCGTAATCACAAAATTACGTTGGAACATAAACATCTATGTTCTTGTTTTTGCCTCACCTTAGTTGCATTAAATATGAAGACTTCTTGTAAAGAATTTGTTGAGTACCTTGTATGGTACTTACCTAAATCTGGCCTTGAGATATCTCCCAACAATTCGGGGTATTTAAATGAATTCTACTAACTCGCTTATCTGAACTTGCAGAAATACCCACAACGAATTCTTGAATATTATCTTGCATCGCATTTATATTGGACAGGTTTTTGGTTACAATTTAGAACCCAACAGAACTATTTTTAATTTTTTTATGGTTATAGTTATGTAATGTACATTTAAAAATGACGAAGGAATTCCAAAGGAACTAGTAGAGATAAGATATATTTTCGTACCATTGTAACAAGTCCGGTACCTATACTTGTCTTCTGAAGTTACAAAATATACAACAAAAAATATACAGCACCGACATAAAAAAGAAAAGTCAAAAATAATGGAACCCTACCATTAATTGTTTAAAGTAAATTGTGTAGCGTCATTTAAAAATTTACATTTGTTTCTAGTTCAATTGGTTTTTGGTTGGTTTTAATTGGCATGTCTATATGTTTATACGAAACAAAAGATCGAAATAACCTTTAAATTTTGTCGCTATAAAAACCTTAACTTGTTGTCCAATTCATTAGTCGGTAGTAATAAGTTTATTTTGTAACACTAAGTATAAATGGCAAAAAGTGTTAATGGCACATAATTATTGGATTAGCCGATACAAATCAGTCGTATGCCGGATATGCGATCCGTTCGTAGAATTTAATCGATAAACCATGGTATAATTACAGATTAAGAAATACGTATACATATGTATGCATTGTTTCATTTAAGGCGGTTTTAAAAACGTTTTATCCTACTTTAAGAACATTCTCTTTTTAATTTGAAGTACTTTATACTTTTAATAGTATGTATAGAAAAGTGCTTTTTTTATAATTTATATGCTGACATAATATTATAATAAGTATATGGTGACCATCCTCTGATATTCGAAAGTGACCCGTTAAGACCTCTACCATTTTTAAAGAGGAACTATCAGTCTCTTGCTGGTTCTTCTGTTTAACTGCTTTTCGAGCTGGTGGTACATTAATATTTTGTATTAAATTTGTAAAGGGGGAAGCGATCATTACGGCTACTTTAAAAACAGCTGTTCTATGCAATGATTTGGTACTATTTCCAAACCATTGTCGAAATATTTTGAATAAAGATATCCTCCCGCGGCCAGGTTCCTTTGTACCGTTAGGCATACGTCTTGAGTCGTAAATTAGGTACGCGATTTAAGTTTCCTTAAGTTGATTAAACCTGATTCTCATTTTTTCTTTGACACTGATGACTCTGTTAAGAAAAACTTCAATAATAGTAAGTTTAACATGACAGGACGTACAATACCCCAGAATTGTATACATTTGATTGACACGAGCCAAGGTGCGTGGGTACCTAATGTATTTTAGACAACAATAATCTTGATTGTGCCATCGATACAATGGAATGGTTATGGTTGCCATTAGACTCGAAGTCGTGGGTTTCATATGACCTGTTCTATTTAAATAGTTTGAATGTGCATTTAGTTTAGTTTTTGATACGAAGTCTACGTTAATACGTCAAGACGGTACATAGGTAATTACATAAGAAATTAATATTTATAAAAATTCAACATAAATGCAAAGCTTTTAAACCATTCAAAACTTAAAGCACACTAAAATCTGTAAGCAGGTATCTCGTGTATTAGAAATTCAACTTACATGGCTCTATACATTATTACATACCATTCAATATTTATGTGTTATTCATTTACGGGTATTATCATTGGGAATGTTTATTCAATTAGCTATAGATAGATAAATAAGCCCACAACTGACGTTAATATTTTTAACACCAGGTGTAATATCCAATGAAATATTGTCACGTGTAAGAGGATTACATTTCGGAGAGCTCCGAAAAGCATAAATCAGATTATTCTCGAACGTTCCACATGCGTGTCAAATGGATTTGGTTGTACAATGCGTTTCGAGGGTCATAATTTGTCCCAAAGCGGCTTATACCGGAGTCCCTAAAGCCACGGAACTAATACGTACATTATGTATATTAAGAAGTTATAGCTGGTGTGTAATCGTCATGGTTCTGGACTGGTGGATGTTTAGGAATAGGAATCTTTCGCTTTTGTATCGATAATTAACTTTTAAATAACTCCTTGATGCTGTGTTCTTTATGGAGCTTCATTGTTATGCCAACCGACTAGATAAGTTCACATTAGGGGGCAAATGAGTTAACTGGTGGAAAGTAGTCATCACTGCCCATACACTCGTAGACCTTAACTGCTCTGCAGTGAGGTGCCGGCATTTTAAGGAGAAACACGTTCATTTCTTGAAGCAACCCGAATTATATTGTATTATTATATATTAAAACAATTTATTTCTGTAATTTGCATCAACATAACGATTCCACAAACTGTGGAAAAAATAATTTAATTATCGAAAGGTTTTTAAGAATATCGCTAATAATATAAATGTTCTTATAATTGACTAAATTACATGCAAATGGGATTTGAATGTCTTAATATGTTGTAGTTAATTGGTCGGTATAGAAATGGTATCGCGTAGGAGTGGTTTACGGCCCGCGATATTTCCTATGATGGTTCAGAATTTGTTCGATTT
>JADANM010005346.1:807349-817772 GCA_026213755.1 Eurema hecabe | reverse complement strand
TTACGGCCCGCGATATTTCCTATGATGGTTCAGAATTTGTTCGATTTATTGCTGTCTAAAACGTTGGTCTCGCGCTGAACGGTGTGGGTGTTTATTTTATTTGGTGTAGGATATTTTATATGGGTACAAGGAAAGGAAATTAGATGCATCAAGACGATATTAAAACTGTAATATAGTGATGAGATGTGTTAATTACTAACGAAAGCATAGATTTTCCAATGTTTCACGATAGGCCTACGTATAAATAAATACATATTCGGACTTGGCTTAAAATCAAGCGGGATGGTAATAAATCTTTTGTAAAAAACTTCCATAAGGTATTAAAGCGTTTTTTTTAATAAGTACCTAATACACAAACGCTATTGCCATGCCAACAAAGGATGGGTTCGGTCAAAATGTCTGTCAGTTATTTTGAGTGACGCAGGCGCCGTCAGGATTACGGGAGGATTCTGATTTGATTCTTGTACTGTTTATATATTTTTATTAAGCTCGTAAAATAAGGGATTCTCAATATTGATTGAATCCTTTGTGCGTAAACTGTCGACGAAAGAACCTGATTTAGTTAAAGTAAATCTTCTTTATAACTAAGAATCTTCGAAATTCTTCTTTACTGTTTAAGGCGGAAAAAACTTAATTCAATACTTATGTATACTGCAATTACTTCATACAAAATATACTGACAAAAAATAGTAAACATCTTGATTAATAGAGTCAAGTTAATATGATACTGTAAATAAAACTGTTCGTTGTTAATGAACACATATTTGATTAAACTTACGAAATTGATTGCCAAGAAATGGCCCGACGCGAGAAAGCGGTCGTGTGGGCGTCGCGTCCACTCCGAAACGACAGACACTCGATAAATTTAAAACTAAACGTCTGGGTGTCACCAATGCATATATAATAATTTCTATCACTTTTTCAAACATTTTATTTTAATACGTATATTTGAAAAAAAAAATGCTCGTACATTAATTACTCAATCAGCATAATAGTAATTGTATGTATACAATTACTATTATGCTGATTGAACTAAATGTCCTTAATGTTTTGTTAAAGGGTTTGTGTACAGTTGACAACAAAATTATTAACGCATTGAGATTTACAAAATAAGTACTTTATATTATAAGTTTAATTGATTGAGTTGGTGTGTCCTGTATACCGAAAATTAGTTTAGTTTTAAGATGATTAGTATTTTCGAATGTATTTTTTGTAGTCGAATGTGCATCTGACGGCTCTGATCACACGACTCCTTATCGTAGCATAATAATAAAATATATCCCGCATCCGGTAATGTACGTTATTTCGCAGAAAATGTATAATAAGTTCCGCTGGTCCCCTCCGCAGACGGATTCGCGCCGGCTAATTTAATGCCCAAGCAGTCAAGCGTGTCTTGATATTCATAATGCCAATGCAGCTTCGAGGAGTTTGTAATATGTGTATATCTGTTTGAATCACAAGAAGTTGGTTAGTTCAATTTTAATTTGATCGTTCACGTGTTCTGTCATTCACAAAGTATGCGGAGATTGTCTACGACAATGTTATAATTGTTCAAACTTTATCTCCGTAAAATAAGTGTAGATATAGAATCTAAAAAGACTGACGAAGCGCTTCAGCTCTACTTTAAGCATACAAACTGCCAAAATGTGGAACAAGCTGAGGGAATATGATCTGGGTTCTATTAAAGCAAGAGTTAACTGGATCCATTTTGGCGAGCAAGTTGTATCTTGACCGCAGCTTGGCTTAAAACAAATGTTACGTATCATTATTTTAAATTCCCTAGCGCAAATTTTACGTAAAAGTCTACGATATCCTTCCCAATTACAACAATACTACAAAGACATGAATCTCAACCTAAGAACTCGCTTTGTCATCTCCCATTGGTCACGGTCAAAACCCTTTCTCGACCCTAACAAAGCTTCATTATGACCGGGTCCAATACCTTCGTTAAAATCCTATTGTGACCCTTGGTTGAATAATATTTATCGCTTTCCATACATCTTAACGAAGGTACAAATACATTGTGCAGGAAAAAAGTGAGGTTCTGTGGTTTGGGTGGATGGTATATAGCAACCTATCTATCATGATTAGCATTTTGCTTGAAATTTAAAAATAAGATACATTATGTAGGTTAGGTAGAATATTTATGTGCTATTTTTAAAGGTTATAACGTTGTGGTGCTAGCTATAATGCGATCTAATAAAACGCTATTTTTTTATAATTGTCTATTCTATTTTGAATGTCGAGTTGATTCTGCCCCCGTCACCACTTTAAATTTTACAAATATTAGTTTAAATGTAAGTATATAAATGCATAAGTACGAAAAATTACTAGAAATTCTGGAAAATAGTACGACTAACTTATATAATACTGCTATTATTAATACATAACAATATTCGCGGTTATAAGCGATCAATTCATTCGAGACAATTGGCTCGCTCTAATCGGACTGACACACATTGTTCCAAATATTTACTCAGCAATTGTCTTCAGATTGTGGTGATCTCATCGGCTGTGTTTTGTTTCTATTGATATTTATTCTAAAAGCTGTCCGTTGGGTTCATTGGTGATAATAAAGTTTTGTGAAAATCGTTCGAAAAAGTCAGAAATTATTTGTTTATGTGTCATCACCATTTTTATGTGTATAAAATAAACTTATGAAAATGAAAAACATTCAAAATGACTTAAAATTAAAAGCCTACAGTTTTGGTAGAAATCACTGAGCTTAAATGTTTTAATACGTAAGCGGCGACATCAAAGGGAATTTTATCTCTCGTTGACAGCTAACAAAATCTTTTTAATTAGTCGAGGGCTTCGACCAGCCCACACTTAACTCCCACGCTCTTATTAAGATCGCACCTTTGCTCTTATCTTTTTATGTTACCCTGGTAGCTGGCATTCAATCCGTTTTATCTATATATTGATAAAAACATCATTAAACACAATTTATTATATTTCAACTAGTTTACATTTTTTTCGGTCAATCGCTGCAATTATTTATCATCAATAAGGCTAAATATACCTACATATCAATAAAATAAATTGTACAAAATCTAATCAAGCAAACAAATTAATGTTAATCGAGATAAAATTGAAATTTAAAACTAAATGCGAAAGTCGTATCTGTTTTCTTTAGTTTAATGAAATCTATTTCGCTTTTGAAGTAAGCTCTCGGAATTTGTATTTAAACGTGTGTAAGTTGAGGCAGTAAGAATTTCTCTGAATCGCACTTTGAGCTGCGTCGGGCATTGATCAGCAATATTTGTTTGGTTTATAGTGAATACTTAAATCTGAATAATACATTGTTGTCGTTATGGCGCCTTTAGCAAATATCGACAAGTTTAGCTTGACCCGCGATACTGGTTGAATGCTATTAAGAATTATTCAATCCTCAAGAATGTTAGCAACATTTCTAGTCTCCGTTACGCTGGTTGATGGATGGAATGGACATAATCGGTGGAATCGTAAACTCTTATCGGCTGCCTTCGTCATAAAAGTCAGCGGTTTATGTTGTTTTAACGCTCGCGTCGCGTTATTTATATATTTGTGGATTTACTGCCGAGGAAACCTACGAACATCCGTTCGGACCAAAATAATCATTCTCTCCCTAGATTCCGCGACGACTTAGGTCGACGAACTTGCAGAATTAAATTCATTTTATTGTTTTATGTATACACTATAACTGTAATATTGTTTTCGATTACATCGATGCGCTCCAAATTCCAATCCCGTATCATGTATTATGTTGATTCCAATTTTCAATTCGGGACGTCAAGTGCTATAACAATTTATCGTGATACGATGCAGCGTATTCTTTTCTTGTGAATACGTTTCGGAATGAGTGCGAGTGAGAGGCAACAGGTGTTTGGGTCAACGGTTCGAGGATGGTGTGAAGTCCTGTGGCTTCCAATTATTCTGACGGCGGTGGTCGGCGGGCAGGCGCCTCGCCCCCTATCGCGGCTCGCCATCTATAACTAAAAACCGGTCCGCTTTTCGTTTATGGGTCTCAGCATCTCGATACACGTCTGTTTTCGACCATAATCACATGAAAATAAAACAAAATGCTTTTTAAGCGTTCCGTATTCTAAGTTTTCATCGTTTCGTTTAGATTTCTGTTTGCGGCCCGTCTGAGTCAAAAAAGGCGTCAAGGCAGATCATTAATATTTATTGGTCGAGTCGTATGTCGTACGCCCTACGGGTCTTGTTATCGTGCGTATTAAAATGCCTTTACCGGTTAATTACTGAAAGCTACCTCAGTTATTATTACCGCATCGAGGTTTACAAAGAAAATCCGATAGCAAAAAGCGAAATCGAGTTTTGTAGCAACTTTCTTTAACAATTATTTTGTCCAACGGTGAGTCTGTTCGTTAGTAATTTCCTGTACTTGATTATTAAAGAATTCTTTGTTTGTTTCTTGCCAGCTGATTCGACGTATTTGTCTCGTGCTGAATCGCGTACATGTTTCTGGTATTTGCAATTTTCATTCAGAAGGTGCTTCCATGAAGGAATAAAATTGATCTGAATATTTAAGAGTAGGTACCTAAGTGATTTTTGGTTCACAATGTATTCTAACTACGTTTTGAGAAACATTCGTTTATAATTGTAATTAAACTTTTTATTAAAATAATCCCATTTTACAAAATAAGAGCCTTTTTTTGCCTATAAATAAATATTCTAACACATTTCACAATAAAAAGTGTGGGTTGTGCTTTAGCTGTTACATGCCACGTTTCTCCATTCGTAGAAACAACATGGCCGTACATTTTACCTCAACATGGTCTAATTATAGACACTACGAGCAGAGAGCACGCAGCCTCCTTTATTGCCAACTCGTTCCACAGTTAAGTAATATCATATCCACGTCTCTGCGTTTATCTAAAAAGTTATCATTTGCATCGCGCACGATCGCCGCGCTCCGTGACTATGTAAGGCTTGTTTATTTTAAATAGTATTCACCAAGTTGAGATGCAATTATTCCCACATGACCCTATTCTTCGGGCCGTGAGATCAACGCGGACGGTAGTGTCCGAGCACGTAGCTTCTCCCTTATTAGGATCTCTGGATTTTTTCCCCATCGCCCACCATGGCCCGACATGACATCGGACATGTATTGCTGGCCATTACCAGGAACGATTTAAAGCACGTTTTTTCTCCAATCAATGTTTCTGCCGATCCGACGGCGACGCATTTGCAAAGCGACGCGTAACGGACGTTGAATGTTTAATTTTTGCGTTTGCACAGAAACGAGAACGCGCCAGATCTCACGATCGCAATCTCGCGGGCAATTTGTTTCGAATTCAAATTAGTTGAGTCGTAAATGATTTTTGCAGCGTTTTACGGGCTCGGAGATGAGTGCGAGGGTTATTTATGAATATTTTTATGTCCTTCGTCAGAGCGACGTGGATCAGACGTAGGCGCCATCGGTCCTGCAAACGGGTCTGTACGACCCCAGTTTTTATTGAGTACCAATATGGAGCGATTAAATGGGACGTTTAGCTCCTCCGCGATGTCTTTTAGCATTTTAATAATGCTAATCTGAATCAATGGTGCGATGCTAATTCTTGATCGGTTTTAAATATGTAATGGGATTTTTATTTGCGTATCAAATTTACGTTAAGAGAAGTGAGTACCGTATTTTTTATACATACACAGACGTTTGCTTATATACACAGGAGTTAGAATTTAAGGAAAATATGAAACAGTCAATAGCATGATTGCAGTTAGAAATAAAAGCGACTAGGTACATACATTTAACTTTCTGAACCACACATTCTTTTGGGCATAAAGATAACGTTAATTTGTATCAAAGAGTACGCCGCGTCGCGCATTCAGTAGATTCCATACGCGCTTCGTGACGAATACCGCTATACGGGAATGATAAATGACTTTAATTTGAAGGCTTTCATTATAATACTGCCATTTTAGGTGAGCTATAAAAGCAGATAAGGCAGCCGGAAACGTTGTCCTCCGCAAATCGGTCTCGTACTCCAAATAGGGTTGGCACAGCGTTACAAAAAGTAGAAGGATTAAAATGTGTTATGCTAAAAATGCTGTCAGATTTATTTCAATCGCTCATGAGCATGTTAATTCGATTATAAACATGGTATGGTTTGCATTTAGGATCTAAATAATAGTATTTCTGTTTAATATTATCTCTCGTCTTTAGTCTCTAAGTCTAATGTTATTATAATAATTTATGAAAACTATCTACACAGCTATAAAATTCGGATATCTAGCAACCCTTATAATACACGAATCCAAAAAAAAAACGTGAATTTTATAATTTGAAACCGTCTTTTCTTTCAATATTTTTTAATAAAAAATATCATATTTCAACACTAAATATGATTAATATAAGCTACGTTATAATATTTTACTCAATACAGCATACTATAAAGCCACACAAATATATACGAGTCACAGTGGCAGCCCTAAGTGAGAGGTTGTTATGAATTATCCAAGCGCTCGCGCGCTGGCGACTCGGCGGCGCCCGCGCATACGACCGAACCGAACCAGAAACTACTCTGAACGTAATCATCGTCGATATCGAAAATTTTTGATACCGCTTATCGAGTTATGGGGCTTAAGTTACTCTATCAAAGAAAGTTTCGATACAGTGTTTCAGCGACTTTAAGCAAAAATAAAAACTGCTTATGTTTCGACAACAATATGATTATTGATGTTTAATCCGATTATTTAATAGCTTTAGTTACTCGATAAGTGGTATCAACATTTTTCCATATTAACGACGATTGTACTTTCAGTAGAACTTCAAATATACACAGCGGTTCGTATAACTGTCTATACTCATAATATAGGCTTACTACAATACCAGTCAACGAGTGCTACTGAAATACTATTATGGAATAAAGAAGGTGAGATAAACCAGTATTATCTACACCTTAAGGCAATCCTTAAGTCCTTAAGTCGTAGAGGCTTATTACAGTCGCTGAAATCTCGCAGTGCTATTGAAATACTATTTTGGAGAAAACATAAAGCGTTTGCACTATAGTAATTTAAGAAATTATTGCGTACGTAAATACGTAAAAACTATTTAAACGTTAATACAGGCTAATAGAATCACATAATTGATTTGAATCAACCGTTATTCGTCAATTTGACCTTTCAGGAATTCGTAATCAAAAATGTTTACTTCCAGTCATTTGTCTTTGTGAAGTGTGTAACCGCGTACTGGAGCGCCTCTCCCATGCATACCAAAGCATTTCCAACAGTACCGAGCCCGCACGTGAACTGCACAGCTACCGCAAATTCACTTGGAACTCAATTAATGCTAGTTAAGGAAACGGTGCCTGCATTTAAATGGCCATAGCGATTTATTGCGTTCTATATCGATAGTATGTGGGAAAAAATGCTGCCCATACTTACTTTGTTTGCTCGAGCCTTTTCTGGTGTGGTTTAATAGTGATCAGACGTTTTCCACGGCCCGGTTGTCAATCAGGTTGGATATTGATTTTTTGATTTTCCACGAGATCTGTCGTCAAATAGTCGTAGACGTTTAATTTTCCTTCTATTTTTTCTTCATAAGATTACAGTTCTCATAACTGAAAAGACTATACTTATACTATGTATACTTAAAGAATACGTCAATGACAAAATTTACCCCAAGTAAGTGTAGATTTATATCCCTATAAATCTAAACGATCTTCGCCGTATGAATAATCGGTGAGATTATGAAAGGCCATTCGCCTGTGTCAAGATTACCTACAATCATTGTATGCGCGGCGAATATCCACGAAATCACAAACCCGATCTTGCGTCTACCCGCAAAAATGGTCCTTCGAGCTTTCGACATGAGGCTCAAATTGGCTCGGCGGTACAACAGTCGGTTGTCAGGTGTACGGTCGGGTTTCCGTAAACGGTATAGCTGCGTGGAGTGGGTAATTGTATCTGTGACAACATTGTTGATCGACGCACTTTTATGGCGGACGTGACCCGCCTGATTGGCTTATTTTATTGCGCTTGATTGTACAGATTTTAGAGCTTCTGTTGCATGCGATGTTATTTGTGTGGGAGGATTCGTTTGACACGAGTCGCTTTGAGAGTCCTATTATCTTAACGATGTAAAATTATAGATTTTTTTCGTTTTAATTGAGGTATCTTCGTGCTGTTGAATGAGATTTAGAATTATGCTGGTTACATATTACGAGTATACAACCATTGTGTGGTAGCTTGTATTACATACATACTTTGTAGGTAGGTAATGAATATATCTTTAAAGCAAGCTGCAAGCAGTATTAAACATATTTTTGTGGATATTTTTTTTACGATCGTACGCAATTATTACTTCGTATTACCACGACGATTCAAGCTGACTTGCTGTATCATTGAAATATGCAAAGCGGTAGATATTGTTCTTATTCGTTCGATCAATCGTATGTCATCAAATTTTCTGCATCGCTAGTTTTACTATCTAAGTAGTAGGCCCGACGCGACTCCATTCACGATGTACCTACTGTAAATGTAACCTTGTAACCCACACATACCATTTTTTGGTCAAGAACCATCCTCGTACATCCAGGAATATTCTAAAAAAATAAATATGTTTTAGCTTTTATCGAGTTTTTTTTAAGTGGTGAGATGAACTGGAGTTATGCACTTACTAATACATTTTGCAAGTACATATATTTATATATTTTAGATAAACATCTGTATTGAAACAGAAGGTACGTACATTTGAGACAATTGTCGTTTATTTATCAATGTCCAGTCCAATTGTGGTTGTTCAATGGGCGAGCGTCGTTACGATTTAGGTTGGGTTATCGCGAGAGTAAATTATTTATTTACTGTTCGGTTCATTGATTAGCCCGTCGGCTACGTTATCGACTCTCTTAATAGAATACAAGACCTTTTTTAATTATTATTTTTTTAGTAAATCTTTTCTTGGAAATTACAAACTTTGAATGTAATAAATTAGGTCGAATATGAGACAGATTGTTGAAGAATTAAATTTGAAAGTATTTGTTTTAGGATCGCTATTTTTTTTGTAATGCTAAATTATATAAGAAAGTGTTTAACGCATTTTCGCATACAGGAAATTGTATTTTATTATAAAAAGAATATCTTTTGCAATAACGACATTTTTATTACGCTAAAGTATGACGGGTTCCTGTTTACTTCACGTGACAGCAAAAGCAGTAACTTTCTTCAAATAAAATTTGCTCATTAATTTTAATGCGTCCGTTCTGCTAATTTTTATTGTTTACGCTTTACGAAATATACGATAAAAACCATGCTACATATGATGATGGTTTTAAGGTAAATCAATCAAAATTAAAAAAATCAAAATTAATACATTTGATTCGATTTTTTTATATACGCTTACCGATAGCCAGTGAACAAGGAGTATATTAATGTATAGAAGGTATATCACTGACAGTTGACATTGACATTTTTTATATTGCCAACAAAATATACATCTGAATCGTTACGTAAACGGGTATATCTTGTGTCATTTTTTTTAACCGCTTTAAATAACTTTTTATATTGGTCTATGTATTAAATGTGACCAACTCAATCCTCAAAGTAATATATATAAAGGAAAAATAGAGATATATTATTGCATCTGTATTACATAAAAATTCCCATTCTCTTATATTTAATATAATCTGTGGTAATAAAATTTTTGAAAAATAACACCTACATAGGAAAAAACAAAAATTTCTCTTCAGAGCCAGTGATTTAAAATGAGTAAAACCACTCTCATTATATACATGTTTAATGCCGTAATAAACGTATGATATCAATAAAATAAATTAATTCCCTATCAAGCTGTAATAAAAATGAAGTAATTAAACATAGAAACATGTTCCAGCAGTTGAGATGGTATCGGATTCATTAAAGTAAGTAATTGGTGAATTAATAGATTTTTATATGAAGAAATTTACGTGGGTTTTGCTTAGTATGTACGCCCACTGGAAGGTAGTATTTTTTCGTTTATTATCAGGTGTTTGTTTTTAAAAATTGTTGATATGAGTGCAGACATGTAAGAACTGATTTATAATAGCAAAGATTAAATTATTGTCTATCTGGCAACACACTTGTGACATCACGAGTGCTCATGGACGGCGCTAATCACTTTCCATCAGGTGACGCGCCTGCTCGTTTGTCTCTTATATTTATAAAAAAAGCTTGTTTCCTAAAAAAAGTTAGTTTCTGCGTATATTAGTTACAATGTATAACGGAACCAAAAATCATCAAGTAAATTTTTGATAACTGACGCAATATTCAGATCACTAGCCTATATCATAAATACAATACATTAGTGAATGGTAAAAGTTAATGGAACGGTGCTATTATGATAATGACCCGCGATAATCTCGTTTAGGGGGCATTGTGAAATCGATGTAGGAATGGACACGAGCCGAGTGCCCTCTGACTTGCACCGTTATGCGCTCCCCCCCCC
>JADANM010005346.1:785116-807249 GCA_026213755.1 Eurema hecabe | reverse complement strand
ATAAGTTGTCAATTCAATAAAATATAATTTTTCAATTCGAACGAGTAAGTAGTTCCTGAGATTAGCGCGTTCAAACAAACAAACAAACTCTTCAGATTTATATATTAGTATAGAAATGAAAAATTGCCTGCTATTGCTGCATATGCGTTCAGTGGTAAAAATATGCACAGGATTTCTTAGATTTTTTACGTAGGCTCATACAATTTTTACTGTATTACTCTTAGTATGTACAACCCCACAATTCCTTCACAGAACGAAATTTAGTAATATGTTTATATTTTATTTATATATAATACTATATGGATCTGAATGAGCCTCAAATAATTTAACTGCATGCAGAATATTATTAGAAAATTTCTTGGCATCAGCAATTTATATCTATAGAATTTGGTTATAAAGCCAAGAATCGGGGTCGACGCTCCTTTTTGACCAGACTTGAAAGAACATCAAAGCTTGCAGCGTGCTGCGTGCATCAAACGCACGGTATACTGACTTAAGATTAAATGTCCGTTTTAATTTCACTGTCTTTGAACTCTTTAAAGGTAGTATAAACTAGTCAGGTCGTAGACGAACTTATCAGCTTTGTTTTTAAAAAGACTCGTAAAATATCTTATAACATCAAAGAATAGGTTTCTAGTGGCGAAAGAATAAACAATGTTTAGATATTTCGTGAATCATTTAAAAATTAGTGTAAAATTCCATATTCGAATGATTATTTGATTTTTTAATTTAAGCAATACGGCATTGTACTGGCAAGTGACGTAAAATGACACGAACCCATTATAATCTACCTATAAATAATGAAATTTTTGCAGTTATAAACAGTAATATGAATTTGTTATGTATTTTACTGGATTACTATCATAATTATAAAAATTATATTAATTATAATTATAAATACGTACTGATTTAAAATGAGAATTATAGGAGGGACAGACAGTACAAAATATATAGTATAGTCTGTAATTTTCGAAATGTATGTTAGCACACTAATTTGTAATATCATAAACGCTTTTCAAATTATCCGTCGTATACCAGATCGATGATGGCTACACGTCGCTCTGATTGATTTATAGTTACAGACAGAGCAGAGGTGTCTGTATTAAGTTGCATTGTTTGAACGTATTGTTCGGCTGCTTAGAATTATTTCATTAATCATCGAGCACAATCGCGCGTTCTTCGAACTTGTGATTTGTTTAAGATTTGATTTGATGTTCGAAGTGTGAATGTGGTCTTAATGTGTGGTTAATGAAGCTGTCACCGTAGTTATTGTAGCTTGTTAATTGTATACTAGACAATGTGGTGAATGGTCTGGAGTGTACCAAATATTGTTTTGTTTGGAGACCGTTCTACGTAAGTAATACATTAATTATGATAAAACGAAGAACGCATATACTTTATATCTAATTTTGGTAACAGGTAGTGCTGTAGTGTAGGAAAGTACATCGTATGATAATTCTAAAGGAGTTATTTTGATTATAAACTCAATGATTATGAAATATTTTAAGTACCTATAAGTATAGTGTTCACACTTGGTATGTTTACCGTTCACTGCTCATTAAAACCACTAAACCTTTCTAGTGTCTGGCAGGGTTACTGCCTAAAAGATAATTTTATCATAATAAGTGACCATATTTGGAAACTATAAAAATGCCGTTTGGCCGCTATAAAGAGCTATATAAAAACACATTACTGTAACGAGGTTGGAGCGAAATTAAAAAGTTTTTACGCCAACGATCGTTGCGTACGTAGGTACGTACAAGCGACTTTTATTGAACATTTTTAGCCTCGCTGACTCAGTGCCAAATTACGAAAAGCACCGAAAATGGTAATTGTTGGCCGTTCTGTGCCGCTAAAATGTTTTAAAATATATATACATTGCAGAAACAAGCATGATCGAGCCGCATGCATGCCTGAGCCAAAAACCAGATGAAACGGTTGTTTTGAAATGATTTAATAGCTCGGATATATTCAATACTGAATATTTTAGGGTCTTTGTATCTGGGGAATTAATACAGCTTGTATTAAACTGCGTAATTTACATAATATTCATATTTTGAAATTAAAGCCGTGTTGTTATTTCGGTTTGCAATCAGCTTCGTAACTCCAAACGACATTGTACAAATACAAATTTAGAACATTGAATATCTACAACATTACACATAACTGACAATAAATAAAAAACCACCTCTTTATAGAAGTATAGGAAGATGTAATGTCTTATTGAATATTAGAAAATATTTTTTTACAAAACTAAAACGATCTCAATGAAAAAACTAAAAAACAAAGAAGAAATTGCCTTGCAAAAAGTAATACATATTTTAATTTATATAAATAGAAAATATTAAAAATTATAAAATAATTTTTAACTCGGTACCCTCCCCCGGTCGGTTAAAATAATTTCCCAATTATAGAATGAACACATCCATTTTTCACAAAAGTGAGGTTATGTCATGATAAATTGGACAGAACACGTTTTTATACATATTAGTTTCACAAGCTTTAGTGATAATGTGATATATGGAATTTTGCACGCGTCACGTGATTCCTTATAATTTAGCATCAAACAGGTATAATAGGAAAGCTAGACTTTGTCAGGTGGGCCATAAACGTGTTTTTTTATGAATCTGACACTCCTTATATATTAAATGTAATTAAGAGTTGACCGCACGCTGCGTGAGTAGCGATTTACATATCCTTATTCGTTAGAACGCAGTTTATTTTATATCCAAATTGACATAAATATGAGGCAGAAAATAGTTTGCTATTTTACGTAGAATTGCCTTTAGATTTGGTCTAATGGTCCTTAATGTTATGTCTGACACTATCGCTGTTAGTTATATGCAATTGATTAGTATGATATTGAATGTTTTAGTTTTATATGAACTGTTTAATCAATCTGCTAGTAAATAGTATGTGTGGGAAAATGTTGAAGGAACATTTTAGATAACCACTTGAAATATTTTTGTCTCTCCAAAGTAAGGAAGAGTCTGAAAAAGTGTCTGACAAATATTATGAACGAGAAAGCATATATAAGTGTGTAGAGATATTGTTAGTCTTTCTCTCAGAGGCTACTTAATTCAGCTGAAGTTCAGCATGAAGTTAAAAGCCTATGAACCACGATAAACAAATGGAATGATGATCCTTTGAGTAACAGAGTTAGTTGTTTTGTAAAAACTATCAAACTTTACTAGAGTTTTAAACAAAAAAATTACTATCTGTTCGATATACCTTGTGGACAACATACATGGATAATTTTCACAGTATCATATGATGCTGTCATTGTCGGCGCACAATCGGTGTAGGGTTTCGTGGGCCCAGCGCTGTGGGAACCGCCGTGTTCGGTGTCAAAGAGAGCCGCGAGCTAGTTGTCATACTCAATTAGTCGTATTGTTTATCCCACGGGTGGTAATTAGATGTGGTGTTGGTTCTTTATAGCCTATGAGCGAGAGAGTATGTAAGGGCCTAGGGTATTGTAATGGATCGCCAAATGTTTGCCTAAGCCTTAGGTATTTTTTTAAATGTTCCTTGAAGTTTGATGATGGTTCTAAGGAGGTCCAGCTCGCCTCACCACTTCATAGAATAAAAAAGCAGATAAAGAAGACGGTAGGGTTGGTAATGCGTAAATGAAGTCGCGTCGGACCAGCTAATCATAACTAAAGTAGTTATACATTATAAAAGTGTGTATTTATATGTAAGTTCGTATGTGAGTTTAGATTAATTTTTGAAACGCTTGTATTTTGATTATAGTCCAGAAAATAATCAACTAGTGAGATTATTTTTATATCATTAAGCTGAATTAGATTGAATTGTAGAAATTAGTAAGTGAACGTTATAATTGAAAGTATGCAGATTTTAGACTAATTACTAGTCAAATGAAATCCAGTCGATCAACTCAAGGAATATAGAACCCACTTTCATTGATAAAACTTATCTCCCATTACAATACAAAACGCTAACGTTTATTCAAAACCTAATAAAATACTGATATTCTTACAAATTATAGACGTGTTAAACGTTCTCAAATGTTATTATAATCAATTTGAGCAGAGTTCGCCGTCTGACCCAGCCCACGCATTTTTGAATAATTTTACGTAAGGCCTGACACTTGTCGCCGTATCGAATTCCTTTAAAGCCGGTATAAGTCGCGGCACGGATGTTTAGCGCTGGACGAGAATAGCTGCGCATCGGTAGAATCGCGCTCGTAATTGACTTATTGGTGCGAGAAAGACAACACGACTGAGGAACCAATTAACGATCGCGCACCCGACGATCACGCGTCCCGCGCGCCGTACCGTCCTCTCGACACCTTATTTTTGACTTCTGCGCAGGTTTCGTTCAGCGCTAAAGATTCGTGCCGCTAATTATAACGTACTAGAGATTTGGGTCCTGTAAGCGTTTTCGTGGTGGTGATAATAGTTTTTTTTATATTTTAATAGGAGCATACTCTTACACCATAGTATTGGGCAGAAAGGCCAATACTATGGTTTTTTTTACTCAAATTTAACAAAGTCAATAGAAAAGATTATGTTAGGCAGTCAATGTATGTTACATATATTAGTCGTGTGTATGTACTGTCTCTTACTAGGGACACGATTTTATTGAATAAGGCGTCAAAAGATTCTTAACACTAATACGGGTGATGAATAAAAAATTTGTTTACTTTTGAAACTTTTTTTGTGACTTCCTAATATTTCTTTAAGTATTATAATAAATGTAATTTTTTGTTACAGGTACGTATCACGCAGGCTATAATTCATAAAATAGCTGTTAACTGACACGTGTAGGTTAGTAAAATATTGGTTAATATGATCGATGTCGGTCTATATGTTTTGCCTCAAAAACTAATTAATTCAACATGATTTAAAATTTAAATATATTAAATTATTTACCCAAATAATATCGATCAGAATTCTATGAATGAACATGATTTAGCGTCTAAATTTATCAATAAGTATCGAATCATTAATTCGTTGCTAATAAATTCAAAGTAAGCAATCCACAACGAGGTATCATTTGCAAGTCTCGAGATAAGGATAATAATTGGGTAACGCGAAGTGCTTTGTATTAATTTGAGAAACTAGTTTCTAATGATATACGTGTCATTAGAGTATTTGTTATTAGCTTTCGCTCGGCTGGCTGGCTGGTTCATTGAATGCTTTAGATGGCTTGTAGTTTGTGTGTATTTGTAATACGAATAAATAGTAATTATAATGATTTTACTATATTGTTTGGGTTTATAGATAGGGTCTCGCGGAAAACTGATTGAAACGGGCTTTTATCGGTAGTGGCCTCATTATGTGCGAGTCTGTATATTCCTCCTATTTTGACAAAAAGACCCCACAACTCCCTTAATTTATGAATTTTTGTTTATGTCTATGCCAATCTGTGACTAGTATTGTATATGTACCTATGTGTATGTAAAAAAAATGGTACCTATTTAAAGGCTATTAACGCCATAATGCACTTCAATAGCCAGATTTATCGTAACACGATTATATTGGGTTGATTCATCTAATTTGTAGCCGGGGTTCGTTCGTCATCGTTGGGGAGACAGCCTCAATGAATTCAATTGGTCCGCTCATTGGTAATTGGTTACTGCGCTCGGAACTGTCTGTCTGTCGCGTTTTGTTACCATAAAACTATGTGCAACTGATTTGAGTGTCTGATCAATGTTTGAAAATAGTCTCTGATTGAAAATAGTCTATAGCTTTTTGCAATGAGAAGAGTATGTTTTAGTATTTAAGTTATACAACACGTTATTCCAGGCTAGTAGTGGAGTCAGTTAATAGACGTCATAGGGTGTCGTAAAGAAAATGGGAGAGCGAAAAGTCTTTTCTCATCCCACCCTCTTCAGAAGGGAGGGTACAGACAGGCTCCTATAACTACTTATAGCTATATTTTTTTAAATATTATTTGTTCTCTTCACTTATTTTTTTGAATTTGTTTTCCTAGAGTGCTCACTTATACCTGCTTAGTTATTTGCTGTAATTAAATAAAATAAAACTTAATATAAAAAAAATCAATGAAATTTTCTAGTCATATAAACGAGAATTAAGTAAGCTTTTCTACGTAAAGAATTTTCAAGAAAGATTTATTCTGTGTTTGTTGACTTTTGTGAGATGCATTATCCATACATCAACATATTATTAACAAAATAAATATATTTACGGTATTGAGAGCACGGTAGCTATGGGATTTCTCCCTGAGCAATAACGCGGGTGATTGATGGTGTTTCGGCTCACTCGAATTGTTTATTAAAAAGTCGCCCGGTAGCGATTAATCATCGCAGATTACTGATATTAAATATTTATTATGCGATCTCGGTGCTAACAAATCGTTCTAAAATATACCTACTAGTTTGGGATTGTTGGATAGTTTGTTATGCATTAATTGCCGTTGTTTAACGTAAATTATTTTTTGTTATGGCAGGTTTGTTCAATAAGATATTTATGTAATTACTGGCTGTGTTTGGAAATTTCGTTTAGGATAAAAACTTGTCTCTCAAAGCGGAAAAGTAAACTGATTGTTTTATATTAAGCAGATTAAGAAATAACTTTAGTTTTGTTAAAAACTGCTCGTGGCGTCATCGTGAGCCCGTCCTTGTCAGGATGCGTTCAGTTTACTCGGTGTGGAACTATTCCACATGACGTTTTCGACCTAACCGCCTCCTTTGTCCTTATCCCCCTGATTCACTTCATTTGATTATGTCTTCAGTTACGGAAAGGAGTAATATTTGTAGTTATCGGGGCATACAAGATTATTACAAAATAATTGTTAAAAAATTAAGAATTGATGTTTTCAATAGATATATAAACTTGGGGTCTCCTGCCAGTAGGTAGGTACTAAATATTTCAATTTAAATTAAATAACACACAGGATACTCAATAGATTATTCAATTGTCTGCATGCGGGCCGCCAATGGCCTGAGATTGTCACCGTTCGTCCCAATTGTCGTGATTACAGCACCCGTTAGCGGATGCCGGGTGTTAAATTCATCTCTTCTTATTTAGAATCCATTTTGTCTTCCCTAGGTATTACCATGTATTATATATCACACACACAAACGCTTGAGGTAATTATTTACATTTCACAAACACTTTTCTCAGGCATAATATGTATATTCTTTTTTATATAGTTTCTCAATTTGAGTGTGTATCTCATCCTATGAATTTAATCTAGCTAAATAAAGAAGTATTATTATTATTATTATTATATGTAGATCCGTTAGTCGTGGGTTCACTGGTACAATTAAATAAAAGAAAAATTGTCAATGATTTTTTTCTTCAGGTAGAACGTGTTCAGGTCTTTTAATCTTCTATCATACAAATTCTTTCTTCTATAACTCATCCGTAATGCAAAACGTATTTTATTTGTCTCAAGTTTGGTATGCCAACAATCGGATTAACTTTAGGCTTTATTTCTTGGTAAATTGACTATTTATTGGACCTAGATATCTCTGTGGATATATTGGAGGACCATTGCCATATTCCAGCTATAAATAGATAAACAATATATAAATAAACAGGTTTTCATACAATTTTGCAGATCTTTTAGTACCGTTTTTGTTCCTCTCTACTGTTGCCTGTTGTTATTGTGAATCCATGGTAACCGTGGTGTTTTTAATCGACAATCAGATACTAAGGTTTGCACCTGAGAATCAGACATTCCAATTCGATGGCATATCATCGTCAATTGGTCATTACAATGTATCGTCTCATTCCGTGATTATGCAGATGCAGCCACCGATCGGTGGTAATAAAACTTGATGGTGAGTAATGATGATGGATTCTTATTTTTCGTGTTCGATTTTTGGAATCAATTATTTCGTTTCAATTCTCGACTCTGTCCAAAACCTGGGTCGCGATAATAAGAATTGTGAATTGAATGCTAAATAATTCAACCCATGAAAATGATTAAATTTTAATAAATTAAATTAGAAAAAATTATATTATTAAATTAATTAAATTTAAAAAATTAAATATAGTAGCCGACAGTAATGACATTTCTTAGGAGATCCAGTTGTGTTTCTGTCTTACTCTCCTTCATTCTGGATTATTTGCGAGTACATCCTGTCTTTACCCTTCTTTTTTGATTTGATATACATGGTGATGTTTTTAAAATCCTTAGTATAGCTTTCATTAGCTTGTATTTTAATACAGCTTGTTAAAACAATTGTTTTATAAAAACTGCTAAATAGTAATTGATAAAATTACAGTTTTAAATTATATATCTCTGCGTCAGTGAGTTGAAATTTATGAAACTTCCTTTTCTTTTAAATTATTTATGTAGGCATAATTTAAAGGACATCAAATAATAAAGCTATATTATCTAAAGGTGTATTTTATGAGCTTTATAACTACTGCAAGTGTGACCAAGACTAATTCAATGACGGCTACATTCAGTTCGCCGATGATAAATAGGCGCTAATTTGAATATGAATTTGAATTTGCAATCAAACTGCGATAATGTAGCGGTGCACTGAGCAGCCGTGGATATCGGCTACCTTCTAAATTCTTCGTTCAAGGACTCGTTGTATGGAATTCGTACTTTAATTCGTAATTGTTAATTGTTATGGGTGATAAATGCTCCTGTCATTGTCTTATTTCGGTATCCAAACTTATTGATATATGTTAGATATGGTATAAAAGTAAACAATCACGCATGCACGTACTTGCTCACTCACGCACTCACTCACTCACTCATTTACTTACTCACTCAATCACTCACTTACTCAATCATTCGCTAACTCACTCTTACTCTAAATTAAAGGTGAATAAGTGACTCTAAAATAATGGTGAATGGAAAATGAATGGTGTAAGAAACTTCTTGTCGGAATATACTCGTATTCATATTTGGTCACACTTTGAACAGTAGGTACAAGTAAGGTTCCAACAAGATGAATGTGACGTCACTCCGCGGGTTGTCCCGGATAAGAAGGATACAGGAGATTTAATCGTGCCCCGCTGTGATGGGATAACATTCATCACTTATATGTACATACTACATAATATCATTTATTTATTTATTAGAGGCCCTTCCCGGCTTCGAACGGGTAAAAATAGTAAGTCAAAGTCAAAAGTATCTTTATTCAATTAGGCTACATAAAGTAACACTTTTGAATCGTCATGGTATTACAAAACATTTACCAACCGGTGGTAGTTTCTACAGAGAAGAACCGGCAAAAAACTCTGATAGGCACTATTTTTAAACATACAATTTTTGTAAATATAAACAAAAACTCGACTATTATATAATATTTATACATGAAAAAGGTCACCGTCCCACAGTCCCCAGTAGTATACCCTATATAGCCTATGTTACTCAGTGATAGTGTAGCTTTCTAATGAAAAAATAATTATTAATAATTAATAAATTCGTCACAGACAAAAGTCGAAAAAAACAAATCTTTTCTCTTTTTAATATTAGTATAGATTGGTCGAACGAGTAAGTGTTAGTGAGCGAGTAACGACTAAACAGACAGACACAGTTTCCCTTACTTATCCCGAGGGTCCTTACCCTGAGGTCCATGGGTTATGAGGGTATGAAGATTTCCCCACAATAAAAAAGGCTCTAATCTACTTGTATAATAAACTTAAAGCCACATTCATTTAGTTAGTTTAAGGATATAAGGGGGGAAGGGGGGTCAAAGTTTATATGAAAGTCAACGTGGATGGAGTCGCGGGCAACAGCTAGTAAAAATATAAATAGGACATAATATACTTTTTGAATACTACAGAGGTATTTACAGTCCTTTGGCTATTTAGTTCTTACAATTCATTATAAACTTAAATTATTCGTATCAAACCAAATACAGAGTATTATTTAATATTCTAACGCAAATAGCATTTCCATTCCATTACACTGTAGGCATTTTATGTACAGTCCAAAGCATAAGTCGTTGAACATATAAAATTTACAAAACATCTGAATCCGAAAAGTTTTATGACAAATAATGATATTAATGTTTGCCTGTAAGAAATCACTAATAGTGATAAGGCCGCCAATTGTCAAAACACTTTTTGCTGAAATTTTTATTTTTAGTTTTAAGGTGTATTTTTATTGTTAGGTAGGTGTTAGGTGTATTTTTATAGTGATTAAAAATTACTCATAAAAAATATTTTTAAGGTGCTATATCAAAAATTTCATTCGTGATTTTAATATTATAATTCCTCAATTGTGTTCATCTGATTTTGTAGTGGATTGTACTTTTGTATGTATACCATATTTATAACTGTCAGCAGAAAAAAGCCCATAAATTACTTGCCATATTGGTGTGAAACGCATCATTGGGGTCTATTACCATCGATACGGGGTTAAAAACCAGAACCACTGGTGTGTGGTTGCATAAAGAATGTCTGCATTTTAATGCGCTTGCGCATGGTAGCTATGTGTGTGTGAATGTAACAAGTGTTTTAAGTGTTTTGAAATACTTATTTATAATAAAAAAAATGTTTCAAAGATATAATTCTGTTAAAACGTCTGTACGAAAATAGTCAAAATCAAACATTTCTTTATTTAACTGGGCTACATTTTATAACACTTTTGAATCGTCATTGTATTACTTAGTAATAGGAAACTAGGTTAGATTGAGTAACTTTGATTTCGAACTTTATTTCTTAAATAATTTCAAATTATCTCAAACATATTCAAGCCGACGGCCATAGTTAAAACAATATACACTACAAAAAATTTTATTATCTGCATATCCAAAAACGGCCAGACTAACGAAATGAAGCAACGCTACTCGATAAGAACAATCCCGACCCCAAGTTGGTAGAACTCCATTTACGTGCCATAAAGCGCTTTACGGATAACATTTCTCGTACTATTTCTGGACAATGAGAATTCCAGCACAGAACAATGTTACGATTTCGTCATACTATTCTCTTAATCACACTAGTATCTCTAAATCAAGCGTTAAGCGCTTAAAGCGGAATGTTGAATGGTTTGTTAAATATTACATTGGGTGAGATTGCTTTTGTGAGTTGTCTATGGTTTTAATTAGCGTGAGATTTAAAAGAGCAAGGTATTACAAAAAATGCGATTAAATAATCTATAATAATATTTTTAAGACAACCCAGATAAGGAAATAGTGAAGTCGACATGCTATTACAAAATAATCGTGTATCACGTGTAATCGGAAAGCATTTTAAGAAAACAGTCTAAATTAACTCTGATAGTAGCTCTTTTAGAGCGCTTTTTTAGACTACAGGCCCTTTCGAATTCTCACCTGCACTCAGTTGGACTTAAAAGTGACGTCGTAGTGCTGAATCTTATTATTTTATGCCCTTATATAGTTCTAGATAGGTCACCTGGTGTTTCAAATGACCCATATTATTTTCAGCATGGGCCTGTAGTCTATTTGTAATGTCAAATCATGAAACTTGGCGGCAATTTTGATTTCAGAACTACATTTGGAATTGGAATAACGAAGTATAGTACGCGTCATTTATGTTTAGCGATTGACGAGAATAGCTGCGCATCGGTAGAATCGCGCTCGTAATTGACGTATTAGTGCGAGAAAGACAACACGACTGGGACAACCAATCACCCGACGATCCCGCGCCCCGCGCGCCGCTCCGCTACCTCGAGACCTTATTTTTGACTTCTGCGCAGGTTTCGTTCAGCGCTAAAGATTCGTGACGCGCACTATAACCGTCGTTCATCTAGATCAGTGGTTCTCAACCTTTTAGACATGAAGGACCATTTGTTAAAATTTCTCTTTTGTCACGGACCATCTATTTGCTTTATGAGTATACCTACATTATCTGAGCGTCAATAATTAAACGTTCGTTCCATGTATCTATAAAAAAATGCATAAAATTGTTAAATATATATTTTTATTTATTATTTATTGTAAATGCGTACTTCGAGAAAAGGATGGTACGGCCGTGCCGCTTTTTTGCTCGACTTGGTGGGGGCACTGCCGTGCCCCCTGATTATAATGTTTATTAATGTAAATAGATTTTTGTGATTGCTTTGCGGACCACTGTCCACTTGGAATGCTTCCAGGGACCACCGGTTAAGAACCACTGATCATAGTGATCAGATAATAGTGTGATAACCGCTGGGCGCTGGGCCACACACACTCGTGCTAACTATTAGCTATTCCGACTGGGAGCAGGCGCCGCGTCCAATGCTAATCCCGATCGTGAAACAACCGACAAGGACACAACACAATGCCTCCTATAAATTCCACATAAGATCTCAAATATCGATCGACGCGCACAAAACATTCAGAGAAATTAAATATTAAACGTTATGGATATAAATGTTTGTCAGATGGAAGGTCTCGCTAATTAATTTCGACCTTTGTCTGACTTTGATATGTATAAGGATGGTGTTTTAAAATGTTAGTTTAATTAATGTTAGGTTACTTTAAAGTAAACCTGTCATAAAGAAAATAATATTGATAACTGTTTCTCGCGACTTCGTCCCCGTTGATTTGTTTTTCTATTATTTCTTCGCTCCTAGTAGTCGCAGCGTGATGGTATTAGCCTAAAGCCTTCCTCGATAAATTGTCTATTCAATAAAAAGAATTTTTCAATTCGAACCAGTAGTTCCTGACATTAGCGCGTTCAAAAAAACAAACAAACTCTTCAGCTTCATATATAAGTATAGATAGATGAACTTAATATGTATATCAGCTGCTTCCGTTGTTTTACTTGTATATCTGTATGTATTTCTCTTGACTCACTCTATCTCTTTAGATTAAAAATTAGTTGCGTACTTATAAAGCTTTAATCATACATCTTGTCTCAATGCTTCAAAGAACTCTAAGCTTGTTGTAAGTGTAGATGTCCTTATACAGTCCCCGAATAGTGCCACTCGTTTTAAAATAATGAAGTCGAAGCGGCATTACCGATTGAACTTTAAAAAAGTGTAAATCAAACGATTAGATCGCCAGATAAGTTGTATTGAAGTGATTCCTCCATAAAGCCGTTGCACTTTAATAAAAATAAAAGAGTTTTTAAGCGAACTAACACAAAATCCCACTTCCCGTCCGTCGAGTTAAAAACCGTCGTTTAAATTCCGGCGCGGGCGAGGAGCGGGATGCTTGTATGTATGTATGTATGTATGTATATACTATATAGGTAGGGAAAGAGCAAAACCTTGTCGGTATGCGGCCGGCGACACGTCCTTATAAGTGTGCCTTTGTGAACGCCGCGTTATATAAATTGTACGACGAACTATGAGAGGCTGCTTAATATTTGGAATTAAAAGCTTAATTTTAATGTTAAAATATCACAGTTAGTTTTAATGTTAATAAAATAAGTAGCTAGTACAATTTTTTTCCCTGTTTAAATGTTGTTTAAAAATCGAAATTTTAGCTTTGCTTACGTTTCACATTTCTACAAATTTTTACGATATAGTAAATCAGAAATTATTTTAAAAGTTCTCAATGATTAAACCTCAGTATAAATTGAGTGATAGTAGTAAAACAAACATTGTTTTTAACAAATTAATATTAATTTTATAAAAAAAGTAGTGATTACTATATCCCTGAAATAAATAAGACATGATTTCTTAAAGTAATTATTGTATATTAATATTGCATGTGAAAGCCCTTTGCGTTGCGTTCAGCCGATCCGCCGTATAAAGCTGTAGTAGGCTTTCTATATATCCGTTACTACAAGTGATTTATAGCGACACTACAGCCACTTTTGGTCGTGATACATATTCATTATTTCGCTACTTTATTACCGACGTCGAGACGTAATTACGAGTGAGCGATGTCCATTCTAGTTGCCATAACACAAGCTTCGGCTTAGCTTGGAAATAGATGGCGCTGTGTATAAATGTCCTGAAAATATTTATTATTATTATTATTCGTAGCGTTCGGTTTAGGAATTGCGTTGGTTGTTATTTTAGACTAGCTGACCCGTGCCCACTTCGTTGGGCATAATGTACAATCCTTCTTTATACATCCTATGACGCTCAGCAATAGTGTGGCTTTCTACTGCTGAAAAATTTTAAAAAACGGTTCAGTAGATCCCGAGATTACCCCTTACAATTTAACAAACACACAAACTTTACTTCTTTATAATATTAGTATAGAATGTAGACTAATTGTGTGAAACGTCTAGTTAAGTTGTGTTTGTATGTATGTTTGTTAAGGAATTTTGATTATTCATAAATAAATTCTTAACAAAGATAAACCGACTCAAACTAAAAAGGACAAAATAAATTTATTTCGCATGCCGTAATACGTATTTTTATTAAGTACCTATATTGAAAATTTTAAGTAATTATTTTATATTTTTTAAGTATATATATACTTATCAAGTTATACACTATTAAGAAATATATACCTATATTTTATAGGTATATATTTCTTAACACTTTACACGCTACACACCATCTTGTCTTATTTGCAGGAAGTAGTATTGCCATATATAATATAAATGTACCATAAATAACACTACTCTATATAGTAAGATATTATTTTACTATTCTTATGTACATACATAGTATATAAAACAAAGCCGCTTTCTTCTGTGTATCCCTATGAGTGCTTAAATCTTTAAAACCAACTTTTATGCAGTTTTTTTTCAAGATAGAGTGATTTAAGAAGGAAGGTTTGTATGTATAGTACCTGCGTCTATACCCAAGAAAGTCACGATCTACGCGCCCACTCCGTCAAACATAATCGCATGTCACCGAGCGCCTAATTGGCGGCGCGGGCGTCGATCCTTCAAATTGTATTTGGGCGGCAAACAGGCGGCCGTATGTTTGCTTGTTTGCTGTTTGCCCGTTTGTACTGTCCAACGAGCTGCGTGTTTGCCGTTGTCGTAGGCTGACCAGTTTCATTTTTGATTTTTATTTTTGTTTTCTTTTTCAGTTCCCATTTCAAAGAGTAAAAAACATTATAGTAAAAAACATAGTCTAGAGCCTAAAAGTACGTAGGCTGGTTTTTAACTGGAAAAAGGGGTTGTAATAGGGGGTTAAAATTTGCTGCGGAAGAGTCCGCCAAAGCACCCGTGACCCTGTCTAAACGCGGAACAGTGGAACACCGTGGGGTTTTAGTCGGTTTGAGTCCGACATAACCTACTTTCTCACCCCCGAGGCGGTAGCCATGCGTGAGCATTTCCCACGGAAAAAAAGGGGGTTAAAGTTTATATGACGGAGTCGCGGGCAACAGCTAGTCAATTAATATAATATAGAAGTAGTTGTCGACGTTTTTGTAAGCGTCCATTTACGGCTGTAAGACTAGTTATCATACTGTGTTGTATGGAACTTTTTGTGAGCATTGCTGTGGGAATAGCACGGATTACGCTAGCCATGTTTGTTGATGCTTGTTGGAGTTCCAATAGGATTGTTTCGAACATGTTGTGGAATAAAAAGTAATTTAATATGTAAGTTTAGGCGTTTATTATTTATACAATTATTTAGACTCTTTACATATGATTTTTTATAATATTATTCACGCTGCAGCTTTTATATATTTGATTTAGATAAATATAAAATTGTCTGGTAGAAACCAGTGATAAGGCGATTTACGCGTACGAACTTCCTGATATATATTTGCAGTTTTTAAGAAATAAACAATAATAACTCGGGGATCATAATTATAATCGATTTGAAAGCTAATTTATAAGAATTAATTTGAATTATTTTTTCTAGTAAATTCTAGTAAGAACTTTGTGACAGGTGGTACTATTCCAATTTAAGTGTCTATTTAAGTTTGATTTCATTATCTTAGTCTTTAAACCGGGAAACTGCTATACTGATTTCAATAATGTTTTCATAATAAATGGATCTGTCTACTGTGTCCCGAAGAGTAGAAATAACATATTATGAGACATTAAACAACGGAATCTGGTTTTTGAGCAAGTAGCAACGCGGGTCATAACTAGTGTCTCAGTATGCGGAAAGGTTATACGTGTAGGAATGTGTGCTTGTACGTCTGTTATAGTTACAAAGTGCATTATGATTTATGACGAATGTTTCTGGTATTGCTTTTGTGTGTCATAGGCGAATACCAAGTCGAGGAGTTGATATAGGAAGTATGATAGAACAGGGCTTTTGTTTTATATAAAGGAATTAATGAATGGATGAAATTTAAAAAAATATATGGGTAAAGTTTATTTTACTTATTCGCTTACAACCTCTTTGATTTTCAATTTAAGGCAAAAAGCTACTTTAACATATTTGTAGGCAAAATAATTTGCTACAAATTAGGTCTTAACAGTTTTTTTTTGTAAGACGCATAGTTTCCGAGATGTCGCGAAAAAAGTATTTTCACGTTTTCAAAATGGCGGCTGAATGTCAACGGTGGACAAGCTTCTATTAAACCTCCCCCACATTTCCCCAAAAATAAAATTACGTCCTGTAAGAAATGCTATATTCGGTCCTAAAATTGTAACATTTCAATGGACTAATAAAGGTAGTTGATGATTGATAGACAAACAGACAGTTGCTTTAGTAGTTATAGTTTAATATAAGTTGGTAAAGATTTGTTCTTAATTATGTTCATATATAAAAAAATATTACATGTTTTTTTTACAATAACGTACTTCCCTAAAAGGTGTATGAATCTTTTTTCTGTAAAAGGTATGTATTCCATAAGCTCTAGGCTATCTAGGTAGTAAAATTTACTAGGGTCGGTCTAGTTAACGAGGCGTGAAACCGATATAGATGGATATAGGAAATTTAGCATTTCTAGTATTACTATATTAAATATCTAATTAATTAAAATCGCGTAGAAATTTTCTCATTAATTGAATATTTTTCTTAAAGACATAGTATTATAATGATCTCTATTGTTCTTCTTTTTATAGTGACTTAAGGCTTTACCGCAAAAAATACAGCCTTCGTTAACTCTCTAAGTAATAATGTTTACTAATTCAAAATAGTCCATAAGAAGAAGCCAATGATATGATATTAAAATGAAATGATGAAATCAAAATTATAATTGTGCATTCAATAGATCTACTAGTTGTGTTTGTAAAAAGTAAATAATTTAAAAAAGGTTTTTAGCGACATGGGCTGTGGGTTTGAAACCCCTTTTAGAAAAATAGCATTATACTTACTTATCTGGTATATGGGTGTTATGTATTATACCTTTGTATATATTAATAAAAGAAAAGTATAGGTCGCGGCATGCATGTTTAGCGCTGGACGAGATTAGCTGCGCATCGGTAGAATCGCGCTCGTAACTGACGTATTGGTGCGAGAAAGACTACACGACTGGGACAACCAGTCAACGCTCGCGCACCCGACTTGTGACCCGTGATTTTTGACTTCTGCGCTTCTTCGTTCAGCGCTAAAGATTCGTGGCTAGAGTTGTATATGTATGTAATGTATCCGTTATCTAGTTACCACAATACAAGTGCTTAGTGTGGGACTAGATAGCGCTGTGTTAAAAAGCCTCTTTAAGTATTATTAATTTTAATTAATATATAATTTAATATAGATTGTTATTGTTGCAGGCGTAACATGTGTCGTGTAATCGCGAAATAAATGTGGACCAAGATGCCGGCTTCGTACGAGAAATCAACGCACTTCCTACAGCGTAAAGGTAAGTAGTAAAAGTAAACTTGTAACTAATTCAATCAAAAACATAAATTTATGAATGAGAGCCATGTTCAATATCATGATAAATGCCTTGGTTGTTGACTTCAACGACAAAGGAAGTGAGATCTAAATGGGTGCCAAGTCCAATGGTCAGTCCTGAAATTTATTTATAAGTAACAGTATAACATATCATATCTTCTTATAACATAAGATAATGTGTTGTAGCCTGAGGTCTGTCTTGCTTAGGTTTTTATAAACCTTTGTATTATACCTTTGTAGAATTATTATGTTCGATCCTAGTGATTTTCGGAATTATAAAATAAGACCCGTAAAATACTTATCGGTTTAGAACTTGCGAAGGCTATGATTCTATTAATATATAAAAACTAAACGTGCTTCGCGGATTTACCCTCGTAGATTTCGTTCCCGTGCCAATACCGGGATAAAAAGTATCCCATGAAATAATGTAGGGTCTAACCAAACAATATGTTAAAGTTTAGCCAAATCTATTTAGTAGTTTTTGCCTGAAAGAGCAATATACATACTCTGGACGAGAATAGCTGCGCATCGGGAGAATCGCGCTCGTAATTGACGTATTGGTGCGAGAAAGACAACACGACTGCGACAACCAATCAACGCTCGCGCACCCGACGATCACGTGCCCCGCGCGCCGCGCCGTTACTTCGATACCTTATTTTTGACTTCTGCGCAGGTTTCGTTCAGCGCTAAAGATTCGTGACGCGACCTATACCTACAATATATAACCTCACTCAAAGCATTTCCCCTTGCTATCTCTTACATCAATTACAACGACAGATCGTAACCGTTTGAACGTACGGCTCACGCAACTAGCGATGTGATTCCAGCAATCTGAGACACAAATGACGGTTATTACACGAACCGTTTACATTGCCTGCTTTGACGGTGATTATGATTTTAGTGCCAATTAGAAATACGCTATGTTGCTTAACAAGTGGAAATTATCCCTAAGCAAATATATTATGGCTTTTTATAGGTATAATATAGTTGTCATTGATTAAAAACGTTTGTTTTTTTATCTGGGATACACTGTCACAAAGTTTTATTATTATAAACACATTCCACATTACAAAACATCTAAAAACTACATTATTTAATTATCTGAAATGCTGTTTTCTATATGAATAAGGCTAATATTATTTTGACACAAATGTTTAGACTATTAGGTTTTAGCTTTATAATGATTTTTAATTTTCAAGTGCTAATATATTTTGTAAATTGTATATACAAGCGACATTGTGTAAAGTTGTCTCTATCTAAAATAGAAAAAACAAATATCCGTACACAATACATACATAGGCATAATATCCGTCTTCTCTGTCCGATAAGTCGTGTCTACTATGCCTTGTTTTGGAATCAGAGAGAAAATATTGCGACTCAAACTTAAGCTTTCTAAACTTATAAGGTTTAAGTTCTTTAAAATATGTGTGTGGAAAAGTTAAAGATCCAAACAAATGTACGAAATACAATGAACATTTTCTCTTAAAAAGATACAGAATTGCAGAATTTCCTCTAAGCGATAGATAATGTTTTAGGATCTAAAAAGTTTACATAAGGAAAATTAGCTAATAGCCACAGTGTTCCGATGACCGGAATCGTAACAGATGCGCACCGAGGATGCCGGAATCGTGTCGGAAGCGCGTCACGAGATGAAGACGGTTATTGCGTCCGCTCCACTGGTACAATTACGTAAATAGACCAGCGCTCACCGGCTCCCGGAGTGTCGTACTATTTCGTCGATTTTGTTCTACGTACTGGACCAATTTCGCGTGATCCCATACCGTAAGAAAGACTCTAAACAACTGATTAACCGAAAATAACTCATATCTTTCTATTATTGAATTTGGGACATTAACATTTTCTTTATCAATCCTGAAGCTTAACTTCCTTACACGTCTTCTTCGTTACATCGTCGATATTGAAAAGTTTGCTACTCACGTAAAGAATCGCATCGAATATCGGTTTATCGTATTGTTTTCGATACATGAACGAAAAGTTTTTATTTTTATTCGAAGTCGACCAAAAACAGTATTGAAATTAGTCGAATTCGATGTCGATTGTGTTCGGAGTAGTTTCTAAACCAAAAGATATCTAAAGGTATCTAAGACTAATACAAGCTATGATAAGATTCTCCAACGGTCATGGTCATAAAGCCAATTATCTCGTAATAAGAAGGCAAGACATGCAGTCTGCCAGCAAGCCAGTAGACCGTGGCGTACGACGACCTCATCGCGCTAATACTAGCTATAAGCTTAAGCTACGCTTCACATAGCTTGATGTATCGGTTACTTTAATGCTTGATTAGAGCTGGTTAAAATAAGGAGGAAAGTTTAATAAGTAAAAAGTATGAAAAAAGTATTATATGGTTTGATGACGTTTAGGTTCATGTATAATTTGTTCTATATTATAGAAGTAACCGTTACATTGTTGTATAGCATGTCGTACAAGTAGCGTCACGAATCTTTAGCGCTGAACGAAACCTATTGTATATACAAAATGAACGTGTTTATTGTTACGGTGAAATGAGGTTTATATTGTGTTCATCCAAACAGTATATAGTATGTATTAGTTCTATGATAATCAAGTTTCACCATAATTAGGGTCACATAGTGTTCACCGAAGAGGGCGTAATCTAATAAGCTCCACGGCTTACTTGATGACTTCAACTTAACTCGACTCAATCCAATATCCAAAGCAATTAATGACTAATTTCGGAGCAGTCGGATTATAATCACATTTGATAATTTGAATATACGAGTATGGTCAATACGATATTAAAACGAAGGCGACTTTGATGTCAAATTAATTGATTCAATACGTTAATATAAATGTCTCGATAAGGTGCGAGATGGGGTTTTAGGATCGTTTTGACGTGTTATTTTTATATTGAGGTATTCGAATTTATTATTTCAACTTTTCGATTTACGTTAAGGCTCTTTCAAAATGGGACTTGTTAAAATATTAGCGGAGATTTTAAGAGGCTGTAAAAATTAGTTATTTAAGTTGAATTTTTTAAATTTAATTATGTAAATTTGTTATCTAGTTCCATATCACTGTTTTGAGTTTAGCATTTTAGAAGTTCAAATAAAAAACGAGTTTAATTCAAGTCGAAATAAAAATGATGGAAAATTCTCGAAAAAACTTCAACGCTTCAACCCCTATGGCCTTGTCGCAAACAAGTTTACAAAAATAGAAGAAATAATTGGTCTACCACGAACCGCGGTCGTGTGCTCGTATAACATTCTCAAGTGTGAAATGTTTGTTGGCGACGCGACGGAAAAACGACAAGATACGTGTTCAGAGAAAAAGGAGTTCAAAGGAGGCTCGGGCGCGCGCGATGTCGAGATATTTCCAAAAATTCCGACGAGAATCGCGCCACATCGCGGGCTGTTTGTAGCTAAATTATCTACGTAATTATGTCTTGCTAAGATTCTGATTTGGCAGCAGATCTTGTGAAGTACAAGATGGAAAAAAGCTCACGTGTAAGATGAAACATAAAGACAAGTTAGTTAATTGTTGAAATTAAGAGAGTATTATACAGATTTTAGAATAAGATGTTTATAGATTGTTGTTCTCTGCTTCGAAAATACACATTATATCCTCACCTCATGTAAGTTAAACACTTAATATATAGGTATAGAACCTTGTTATCATAACATAGTATATAACAAAGTCGCTTTCTTTTGTCTGTCTCTATGTATGCTTATATCTTTAAAACTACGCCACCGATTTTTATACGGCTTTTTTATCAGATAGAGTAATCACTCTATCAATCAAGAGGAAGCTTTATGTGTGTGTGTTTAGTTATGCAATAAAATCCCTTTCTGTTTTATTATATTCATAAAAGAATAAGAAAACATGTTCGTTGCTACTAAGTATGTGATGATAATTGATACAATCTCTCGTTGGAGGATCAAGTCGTAAAGATTGCGCCGCAGACGTGAAACGTACGCAGAACCAGTATTACACGGACATTACGTTGAATTTGTAGTTTTATTTGCTTTGTGCTTTTATTATGCGCTCGTTGAGACGCTCATATGTGTATGTCTCTTAATGTTCAGCCATTAAAGATGTAAGGCCGGTATAGACATGTATATGAGATTTATAAAATTATGAAAAAATTGGTGTTAATATATTTTTATTCGTTTATATGATTAGTGAAGATAGTTTTGTTTTAGAATGTCGTATCTAGACTGATCTAATAGAGGTTTTTGATACAGTATTGAATACAGGTATTTTATTCAGTTATAAACGGGATATTAATGCAAAAACCCAAATACAATAGCTTCTTTCGTAACAAGCGGATGTCCAGATGACAACAGAACAGGTAATAGCTAACAGACGAACTAAAAACGACTAAAACCAACCGAATGTACGAACGAGCTCAAACAAAAGCAAAACGAGCGTGTCCAAATGTCACGCCGACGTTCTGAGAACTCTGAAAACTCCACCTCGAAGCGCGAAGGTGTGAATATAATTAATGGTGCATCAAAGTGCAACCACAACCATACTGGGGCGGTTGCCCCAGTATGGTTGTGGTTGCAACGCGATAAGACCTTATAACGGAATACTGA
>JADANM010005346.1:721411-785016 GCA_026213755.1 Eurema hecabe | reverse complement strand
GTGTGCTCGTATAACATTCTCAAGTGTGAAATGTTTGTTGGCGACGCTACGGAAAAACGACGAGATACGTGTTCAGAGAAAAAGGAGTTTAAAAGAGGCTCGGGCGCGCGCGATGTCGAGATATTTCCAAAAATTCCGACGAGAATCGCGCCACATCGCGGGCTGTTTGTAGCTAAATTACCTACGTAATGTTATGTCTTGCTAAGATTCTGATTTGGCAGCAGATCTTTTGAAGTACAAGATGGAAAAAAGCTCACGTCGAAAGATGTAACATAAAGACAAGTTAGTTAATTGTTGAAATTAAGACAGTATTCGTGCTGCATAAACTTAACTTAATATACAGATTACAATATGATGTAGGTTGTTCTCTGTAAATCACCTCATGTAAGTTATACACTTAATTTATAGGTATAAAACCTTGTTATCATAACATAGTATAACACAAAGTTGCTTTCTTCTGACTGTGCTTATGTTACTATGTATGCTTAAATCTTTAAAACTATGCCACCGATTTTCATACGGTTTTTTTAACAGATAGAGTGATTGAAGAGGAAGCTTTATGTGTGTGTTTAGTTATACTATAAAATCCCTTTCTGTTTTATTATATTCATAAAAGAATAAGAAAATATGCTCGTTGCTACTAAGTATCTGATGATAATTGATACAATCTCTCGTTGGAGGATCAAGTCGTAAAGATTGCGCCGCAGACGTGAAACGTACGCAGAACCAGTATTACAACGACATTACGTTGAATTTGTAGTTTTATTTGCTTTGTGCTTTTATTGTGCGCTCGTTGAGACGCTCATATGTGTATGTCTCTTAATATTCAGCCATTAAAGATGTAAAGCCGGTATAGACATGTATATGAGATTTGTAAAATTATGTAAAAATTGGTGTTAATCTATTTTTATTCGTTTATATGATTAGTGAATATAGTTTTGTTTTATAATGTCATATTTAGACTGATCTTATAGAGGTTTTTGATACAGGTATTTTATTCAGTTATAAACGGGATTTCAATGCAAAAACCCAAATACAATAGCTTCTTTCGTAACAAGCGGATGTCCAAATGACAACAGAACAGGTAATAGCAAACAGACGAACTAAAAACGACTAAAACCAACCGAATGTACGAACGAACTCAAACAAAAGCAAAACGAGCGTGTCCAAATGTCACGCCGACGTTCCGAGAACTCTGAAAAACTCCACCTCGAAGCTCGAAGGTGTGAATATAATTAATGGTGCATCAAAGGTGCCGCCCCGGTATGGTTGTGGTTGCAACGCGATAAGACCTTATAACGGAATACTGAAACGCTATTCAAATTGGTCCTATTTGATAGTTCATCATACAAATTTGTCAGTATTACTAGACTCGTTAGGTCGTTAGCTATATAAACAGATGTTATGTCTATAATAAGCATATAGGGTAATATTCGCTTTCTAAAAATATTGGGAATAAAAAAGATAAATAATTCAAATCTAAAAATAAAAAAGTAAAAGGATTTTTCAATTTGTAGGGCGAAATTCCACCCCAACCCAATTTCAAGTGATTTTTTTAACGTTGGCAACACTAGGTGTGTTGCCATTTCGTAGACGTTTATGTTCGCTATCAGCTAATTCCTTTTTTCTTTTAATATGTTTGTTATTTATCCATAAAATAAGGAACTACTGCCAGTATATAAATACGTCATACTATTAGTGGTTATCGTAATTGCCGATGACAAGACAATTATGCGAATCGTTCGGAGACATTTTTATATTTAATTTTGGTACGGGTGTAAAGATTAGATAAGGTTATTTTTTTAGGAGGTGTTTGATTGTTTTACGGTTTATGTTTTTGTTATTAATGTAAATAAATAGTGATTTGTATCAAGATTTTTTTAGAGAACAGTTTATTATCTTATAATTTACGATATTAACGATTCACCTCATTAAATCAGTTTTAATTTCAAAGGTCAGTATTTAAACGGAGACGCGGTTAAATGACATTGTATCCAATGAATGCGATGCGGAATTGATGACTACTGCGATATGTTGAGAACTCTTCGAGTTGACATTCTATTATATTATTTGAAAAATATATAAAAAACTAGCTGACCCCTACCCACTTTGCTGGGGATAAGGTTAATAACGTTAATACATATTAGTATAGATAAAAGGCTTTTTTCATAAATCGAAAAATATTAATTATACATTTCCAAATTCATAAATATAAACTGATGTTTACTAAGATGTGAGCAGCCGTTTCGTAATGCATATAATTCGGACAACACGAAGCATCATACGAGTAGGTGTAGGTGCGCCGGTGTCGGCTGCAACCGCTTTGATAGTTATTTCGGGAGCGGCGGCATCGATTATTATACCGTCTCTAATTTAATAAAATTACTCATAAATCTTCTCGCGATTCTAAATTTACGTCGCGTCGGAATTATGTCGATTAGTATGTGTTTTGTACGAACTTTGTTTGGTGTTTTAATGTAACGTTAATTTTTATGAAGGTAGTCGTAAGTTGTCTTTGTTGTTCAATAAACTTTTTGGTGCACATTTTATTTTTTCTCTCGTTGTTTAATTGTTAAATAGATTTGGATGACATTGAAGGTGATAAAATAACAGGCTTTATGCAGTAGGGTTGTACATATTAGGCCAAACGTGAACTAGTCTAGTCTAAACAGTTTTTTTATTGATCTGCAAACTAGTAGTTTATTGATCTGTAAACTATGAACAATATATTTTTGTTATATTCGATTCGGTCCCGATGACGTGTGTCTTTCTGGTCGCCCACAAGGAACTAGGATGTGTTTTTAGCGACGCGTAGAAGACTGCAGAAATAGTCTGCACGATGACAAGCTTATTGTACCACGAGTTAAGATCTATGGGACTAACAACATATGTATGAAGCTATATATAAGACGTTTATACTACACGACTATCTGTGCCCTGCGATTCGATCAAAATAACTATATATGTATAGGTATAAATAATCTTTTTAAAGAAGGATTGAGTGAGGTGATAAATAAGCTATATTACTGTAAAGCTTCAATAGAATTCATTCAGCAGATTCTTCCGTGATAGAACAAACAGGATGGGTCATCCATATCAATACAAATTATCTCGTTTTTGAACGCAGAAATAAAAGTGCCTCGTATCTACGCCTGGCTTAGGTACTTTTGATATAAATAAATAGAAATCCTAATTATTTAAATCGGGTCAATAACCCGACATATTTTGTCAAGCTACTAACTCTTGAAACTTAATTACAATATAATTGTAGTGTAAGTTTGATCCCACGTTACATAAAATGATCACCGGCAAGTTGGTACTTGAGAATATTTATCTAATGTTAACTATTAAAGTGTCGCTATCCGAACCGGGGCAATTTGTCGCGATCATTATACACAAGAGAGATATCTCGCATGGGAAACGTCGCGTAATGACAGTGCGCGGTAAACATCGTGTCGTGTCGGTATCGTGTCGGTATCGTGTCGGTGTCACATCGACACTGATCCGTATCATAACTATTTATTGCTGAACAAGTACAGAACTCGGCGAGAAATATTAATAACAGTTAGAGAGGGACGGTTGGCTAATTTGTGTTGATAGAGCGTTTTCTCTTTCGCACAATACGTATTGTAGATAAATATTTTCGCTATTTGGGGTAAAACCGAAGAAACATACCAGGGTTTGAGTGGATGGAAAAGCTTTTGTTTGAACTTCTATTTTAACAATGTTTTCAGCCTAAAAAAGATGCCAATCTTTAACTACAAGACATATCATACAGTTTGTAATGTTAATTAAATTTACGGTTAAATTTAAGTACACGCAGCTTGGACAAAGATTGTTCTAGAAATGTTCAACAATGACAGTTTAAATATGATGCCATATAGGACTACGTCTCTTGCGATAAGAATCTACACTGCAATACCTTGTAATCGTTAACGCAAACCGTTTTGTTATTTCCGCCCGTTTGTACTACAATTGTCTTTACAAATGGCTAGAGTAAATTTGTATAAGACGTGTTCAGTGTAGTTCCTTCCTTGTTCAACAGTTTTTTGGCTGTGATAAGTGTTTAAGCGTCGTTTTAAGGAAATCTTACTACTATTATAAATATGTAACTTTTTTAATCTTTCACGTAAAAACTACTTAATGGATTTGTCTGAAACTTAAGGGGCGTCCATAAATTACGTGAGGTGTTTAAGGGGGGGAGGGGGTCAAGTCTAATCTCATCTAATCTTACGTTGGGGTCTCGGCAAATATCACGCAATTTTTTTTCTGATTGAAAAAAAAAAAAATACTATTTTGGTCTATTTATTCCAGATTGTACATGCTTATGATTTAATCTTAAGCGTCATCGTCGTAACTAGTCGTAAATAAAAGCACGATGCAAATTTGTTTTTTCTCTTTACAATAACAATCCAACGCCTTTACGTAAAAAACTCACATTTTGAAAAATCTCACGTGAGATCCGGGTTGGGGGAGGCGATTGAATAAAAGTTTCAATAAAAAAAAAAAATCTCACGACATCTTACCAGGGCAGAAAATTAGAAAAAACACCTCACGTAATTTATGGACCCCCCTTAGCATACTATATTAATTTGTATCCCGGTATTAATCCGGGAATGCGAGCAACGTGGGTAAAACCAGGCGGCACGGCATGAGTCGTACTGCGTAGAACATCTGTTTTGTCCTGATATAGTCAATTTTTATAGAAAAGTGAAATGCAATAGGTTTTACGATAATAATTTATCAATGTGATTTACGTGAAAACAGGTAATAAACATAATTTACGGAATACGATTTTTTGTCGAATAAAATATGTAAGACTATAAAATTAAAATTTACGACCGTTTTGGTCTCAAGAAAACCGATCCGTTTCCTTTGGGCATAAATATTTCCTGGGTAAAGGGTTCCTGTTTTTTCTTCTACTAAAGGATTAACCTGCCTTATCCTTAATTCATGAAGATCGCGATATCACAATGAAATTAAAATCTATAGGGTTTTTATTTTGGCCTCTATAGGACCAAACGAATAGAATCAGGGTCAGTCTTAAAACATGATTTTTTGAAAATCGAACAGTTATAAATAACTATTTTCTTAAGTACTTAAGTAAGTTCTATCTTTTCTTAACCTTGAATCTAGATAGCGAAAACAAGTCGCCCCTCTCCTGTTTTTAAATAACTCTTATCCCAAGTCTCAGTAACAGAATGTGCCCTCGGGCAGATTGAAATTCAAATTTTATAATCCTAAGACCATCATAAAGCATCAATACACTATTATTACCAATACTTCCTCCGCTTCATGTAATTTAAACATCCATAAAGATTTTCAATGCTCGACTGAGCTTTAGAAATGTTACTATTCACTGGGCACGTATAAATTATGAAGGACGTTAAAGACGGTACAGGTACAGGGAAGATTTGAAGCATATGTGCAACAAATGTTTGGATTTCATAGAAATTTGTAGACATTTGATAATAAAAGACACCTGGCAGACTTTGTGTCGTCTCGCAACAATAGAAACGCTGTAACAATAGATTTGTCCAGGTTCCAATAGATTTCTTACCTGCTCGAATCTATTGTGAAATTTATTGGTGTTTTGGAATTGTATGGATCCGAATGATATAAGGTGGTTCTAAGCGTAGGTGTGGTGTGAATTCTGTATTGCAATGATGGAGTTGGATGTTTCTAATTTTACCTGTGGTTGGAATAGTCTCCGTTGATATTTTAATTTGTTCTATGACTATTAAGGATTAAAAGACAAAAAGATTCCTAATTACTTTCTTTAAATAGAGGAAAGCTTATAGCAATATCATTTTATATATACTAACAAGAAATGATTTAAAAACTAAAATTCAACTGTGTGATGACAAAAATTAAAATTGCATTATGACAATCAAGCCAATAATATAGCTTAGTAAGTCATAGTTTGTCTTAAAAAGTAGCAGTATTTTAAAGGTATTCATAAGGAAGCGTTATAGGACGAATGATTATCGTAAAAGGCCAGTGATATTAATAATGTAGCTATATATAATTAAACAAGCTCCTCGCAGAATGTAGGCGGCGTGGGCGCATTGGCAGAGCGGGCGTCGGCGGCGCGCCGGGCCGTCTCTCCGTGCGGTAATTAGACGCACTCTTATTGATGCGATCTTAGATATAACATCGTCGTCTACTAAATAGACTACTAAGCAAACATGAAGGCTCTTAGACCGCATCATAGCTTACCATCAGGGATTGCGGCCAAATGTTTGCTCATTCGTCAACTAGGCTATACATAGAAATTCTTTTGAATCGTCATTGCAACATAGTATAAAAGAATTTCGATTTTTCTGTTCCTTTATCCCTATATATGCTTAAATATTTAAAACTACGCAACGGATTCTCATGAGTTTTTTTTAATCGATAGAGAGACATGCATAATATAAAGGACCAAGAAACTATGTTGGTCGATCTTATGAACTAGATGGCGCTATGTTCAAATAAGCTCCCTGAAATCTTAATATATATTAATTACGCGTCACGTTGTTTGTCCGCGATTGACGCCTAAATTCTGAATTAAATTTGCTAATCGTTTGCAGTTTGATAGAATATCCCGGTATAGCCCCTAGTTCGGGAACTAAGCGGGTAACACCGCGAGGCACAGCTAGTATTGTATATATAATTAGTGTAGAATGGCGTCGGACTATCTCAACTCTGTCTCGAGTATCTTATTGTGTCTGAAACGTTTAAATATAACATCAGTGCAAAACAACACGTAGCCAGAACTATATGCAATTGTATAAAAGGAAATCTTGCTAGGCTTGTGCTTTAAAATTTGTATGTTATTATGACAATAGTTTTCTTGTGTCTTTAATGATGACCCTTTTTTATAGCAGATTTTTACCTATCACTGAGTTCCGTCTTACTGCAGTAGTAAGTGGTCACGGTTGATTTGGTAGACTCTGCCGCGAAAATGATACAGGTACCTTTAGATATTATGATAATATTATTTTTTTTTAACTTTAGTAGTTGTATTGCTAAAGTATGAATGGTCTTTCGTCTTTATAAGGTGACAATTTGAAAACAGCGTTGATCTAGTTATCCAGTTAGATATTTTGGCGTCGATAACAACTATGAAATTATTTATAGTCGTAAAGTCGTCCATGAAATACTTATCTTACTAAAGATTTATTAATATGTTTTTAATACAAAATTCTAATCTTAATATATATAAATCTCGTGTCACAATGTTTGTCCTTAATGGACTCCTAAACCACTTAACCGATTATTATAAAATTCGCATACCATGTGCAGTTTGTTCCGACTTAAAAGATAGGATAGCTTACATCCCGGTATTGCCCCGGGAACGGGAACTACGCGGGTAAAACCGCGGGACACAGCTAGTACATTATAGGTATATCTAATGTATGTCGGTTTCAGACTAAAGTTGTTGTAAGTACAAAGAGAGAATGCGACACTTCGCCAATAGTTTTATTATGTCTGAAACGTGTGTAATAATAGTCCGCGTTAGACGACTATATGACTGTATTTACTGTATTATGTGTGGATAGAAACATCTATGAAACAGTTTCATATGTTTGGATGTCTTTTTTTCTGTCCCTATGTCTGCTTAAATCTCTAATACTACACAACTGATTTTCATGCGGCTTTTTAATCAGATAGAGGGATTATTTGCTCATGTTAGACATGTATAATACATAATTATATATAAGCGTCCTATGGCCAAGCGGGGAAGGTCGCTAGTTAAATATATTTTTATGTTCATTTAATATGCATTAATTACATAAAATCGAGTGTTGTACTGTATTCTTATTATTGTTAAAACTGTGATTTTGAAAATTATTTTTCCATCGAAATTAATTGAAGATGGGCATAAAAGGTTAAAGGTTATACATAGGCGTATATAATCTCGATAAATGTTTAAGAAACGAAGTTGGGCATAAACGCGGGTTACAACTAGTTCATATGGATATCGTTCCAAGATGTTACCGGAAACACACTCACACACACACACACACACACACACACACACACACACACATACATGCACATGTATTACGGCATATGTATTTGCATTCAGAAATCCAACCATTCATAAACGAAAGATGTTTCGCTCGCGTGATGTTATGAGTTATGGCTTGGGCGACTTTAAGTGTAAGACATTTGCATGTATGACCTGATTGATATATTACCCCGAAATACGCGGTAACAAGATGGACTTAAATGATAGGTTTTTTTATGGGGAAATGATCATGTTATGTGTAAAGTGTAATTCTCAGAAGAAAGAACATAAACTAGTTAGGCTGAACTCAGATTGACTGAAAATTTGTTCTTGATGTTTTCTAAAACAAAAAAAAAAATACACATGATATAATCCGTGATTTCACCCACCTATAGCCGGAGTGCGTTTTTAACGATACTTCAATAGATCCATGTAAAAAAAAACTATCGGAGTTTCTCGCCGGTTCTTCTCTGTAAAAACTGCCTTGCGAATCGTTGGTACATGTTTTGTTTTGTAATACCACGACGATCCAAAACCCTAGCTGAATAATTATATGTTCGACTTTTACTTGTATCTAACAAAGTAAAAATCAGTTAAATTGGTGTACCTATTTTTATTAAGTATATAAATGTTTCTTTCTTTAATAAATTACAAGCGTTCCAGCGACCTTTGTATTATATGCTTTAAGCAATAAAGCAATATGTCACACGACGGTGCAGTGATTGTTGTATTGGCATCGACATGAGGGAATGTATGTTATGATCCGAGCAGCGACCGGCGGCCGCGGCGTACACTCGTAAACATAGACGTATAACACATAGACCGATAGTCCCTTCATAATCCGATCGTCAGAAGTGAAGCTAGTACTGTATATGTAAGTGTAAATAGCACGTTCTTATACTCGATGACACGCACACAAGCCCACCGATAATGTTGCTTCAATAAAAAACGTACCTAATAAATGTGGAAAAAAAAATATTTAGAAAAACATGGCGCAGTATGTACGATCTATGTAAGTAGACAAAATTGTCTACTTTGAAATGGCTTCACTTTGGCTGGTCATAATGCGGTTCTAGATGTTATTATTCTATGCTCGTAAATATGCGCTATGAGATATGGACGCGTCTGACGTCATACGCACTTGATAATAGTGCATTCGAAAGGAAGTCTACATGCAATCGTCTAGATTGGGCTATTTGTGGCGTCGTGTTTAGTTATCACTTGTTTTTGACTGAGAAATTTTACCATTGTATATACCTAAACTTGTAATATAAAATTGTGCTGCTAAGTTTAAAGCTCTTCTTCGATTATTCCTTGAAACATGAAGTTGTTAACAGCAGAGAAAGGAGTAGCTGTAGGCATAAGGTTGCACGTAGTATAGTAGTTGCACGTATATTTAAGAGCGTGAACGAAATTGCATCGCTCAGATTGTTTTAAATAAAGGAATTAAAGTTGTATGATAGAAAGTAGGTAATATTTCGTTAAACAAACTAATTTTTAAATTACCTTACCTATAAGTAGTGACATTATGTGTGGGCTACGTATTAACTCCAAAATTTTAGAAAAGAAGAAACCAATTTTGCTGCTTTAACACAGATTAAAATATATAGCTTGCTAAATATAATATATATAATTTTGCAAATCTGTCAGCTAGAGAGACTCCAGGGTGTTTAATAAACAACTTTCCAAATCTTCATATTCCGACAGAATTATTTCTTTTACGCCCAAATGTGACGTCAGTTACAGCCAGAAATTTCATTAGCCATAAAACCACTCAACAGGTGTCTCATCTCATCTAACCATGTCAACGTAACGTAGTCATTCACGGTGCATAACTGGATCGATTTCGACTTTTTCAATTTCACACAAAACTAGTTTTTAACTACGCCACGACGCCAGTTCCCACAAAACTCACTAACATGCTTCTCGGCTAATTGATCGTATCTATCACTTTAATTTAATGCCCGCAACCGTCTCATAAATTGTACATCGATCACATGTAATCAGTCATCAATCTGCTGCTGAGAATTAATATCGGCTATCGCGAAATCAAACTAGTTTCATACATGATGTATATTATATATCATATTCGTCAGATACACTGGTCTGTGAACGGCGGAGTTCCCACAAGCGTCTCGAATTTGTACCGGATATGCACGTGATTCGGTAAACCCGTTTCGACCATTCATATTGCAAATTGGCACGTTGAATTAAAAAGTTATGTAATGTCTTCCTGATTGGTTGGATGTGCGGTACTTCTTAAGTGATTCTTTTTGCAAGCTGAAGTTATTACAGCTGCTAGCTAATTTTTAGTCCGTTCATCAAGGTCATATCTAAGATAGAAGGTATAGTAGGCGAAGGCCCACACTGCCACAATTTCTTAGCAGTATTTAATCATCGGTGACAAACTCGTGAGGCAATTTTTTTGCGACTGTTTTTGGGTAGAGGTGATCGCTTATCATCAGATCAATCTACTATTCTGTTAAAAAAATAATCCTTAATCGCGCTTATGATATTTCATCCAAAACTTATAACGACTCCATATAGCTAGAACAATATAACATGAATCAAGTTCAAGCTCAGAACTCTCTCCATAAATCTAGAGTACCTCAATAGACTTGTACCACTAGGAGAGGAGTCCAAGAGTCCGTCTCGAATCGTGTACCGGATACATTTGTCACTCACCAGTCGCTACTCGACCGTGATGCGATAGCCGTATCGCCAGCACGTCTGACTTACACTTGATCGCCACTTAATTATGAGAATAGCTTGATTAATTCGTTTTGCTGAAGAGCCCCTTTTTTAATTTTATGAAGTGGTGAGACGAGCTGGAAGTTCCCAAATGTTCCGCGCAGGGGTGCACTACATCGACGCTCCCCACTGTTATGACTATTTAAACTGTTTTACCTTTGAGAGTCATAATTCGTTGCAAATGATGTTAGGTTAAGTTTGTATATGGATTGGATTGTCTGTAATGGTACAAAATATCCTATTTCATGAGGTATTTCATGGGAATTCTATACGACTTATTCCACTTTTTAAAGTTTGCTAATAAAACTTTAATAAGTCATTTCTAGTGGCTCAGTCCAAAACTTCCAGAATATTCCTATACCACAACGAAGTCCATTCATAGAATAGAGTGTGGCGATGGAACCAAACAGGTGACCCGAGTTAAATTATGTTTACCAGTTTTGAACAGCTTGAGCGATATGGTTACAATGATTTCTTGATAGCCTTGATTATCCTTTTGAAATAAATGCGTAATAACAGCTCCTTCAGTAAAATGTAATCGGTTTATTTTTTCCATTTCTTGTTGCTTTGATTCTTTTTGGTTGATTTGATTGAATTGCGTCAAATTGCGGATGACTTAATTTTATAGATACAAAAATACAAAATATATCATCTTATTTTTAATTAAATGAATAGACGAGGAAAGAAAACTAATCAGAGCCGGTCATTCTAATCCTACTTTATATATTATATGAGAAAGCAATAAATCCTGATGTGGTTCCCACAGAGTCGGGCGTAATTAAATATATTAAATACAGCTACAGAGTGATGCGCGGAAGTCGCACGTAGCTGTCATAAATAATGAACGTATATCAATATTTTTAGGGTTCTCAAAGTTGTAGAGAAAGTACGAAACCAGTATAGCGTCAGTAATATCAGACTGTGTAGGAACCTTGTTCTTATGGCGTAAAATTCCGCTAAAGTACTCTTGTCTTGTTGTACTATGGTTTGGGAGAGCGTCCTAGCGAGTCCATAGTGACGTTGAAACACTGGTGGATTTCAGTCGGTATGGCACTGTTTTGTGCAAATCCGACATAACCTCCTCAATGGTGGACTAAGCGTACCGCTCCTCCAAGCGTCCACCGTGGAAAAAAAGCCGAAAAATAAGTGTTTTAGGGTAGATGATCGACAGAACCCAAAGTTCGAAGTCTATTTGTATCCTATAAGGATTAATTTCTACACTAAAAGGGATCCTTTTCTCAAGGTCCCTTAAAGATATGAAGTGGTACTTTATATAAATATGCTCTCTATTAGTAACTGTTGCAGTTCTTAAACAGTTTATGAGCTGTTGAGATATGTCCTAATATCAAACCTTTGGTATACGGAACCTTCGATACTCGAGACCAAATCGCACTTAGCCGACTTTTTATCAATGGACGTGGATTTAACGCGATATTTTATGAGTAGTTAATGAGATGCAATATTAGCACCGTTATGAGCAGTCGACGTATGGCAGTCAATGGTCGTGTTCGTCATTCAGCAGGTGGGTACGAACCTGTTTGGTACGCGATTCATGGCTTTTTAGAGGTCCTACTTTTAAAGCTTTTACTTGTGTCTATGTATATTGTACTAATACTAGACTTGATCCGTGGTTTTACTCATGTTGTTTCTTTTTCTGGAGCAATACCGGGATATAAAGTAGTTAAACTTATGCCTTACATCATCTCTTGTTCCATAACTTAAGAGCTATCCTCGTACTTGAAGGAATATTCTAAAACATTATAATCGAAATCGTGTCAGCTCTCATTGAGTTATGGATAAAGGAATAGGCGATCATTTTATACAAGGTGCAAAGGTCAGATCTATTCCTGTACTGTACTTTATTATTATGATAATTAAATACTATATCTTTAAATAACGATCTTTATATTAAAGTTAATATTGCACGAAACAACTGTACAACATTAACCTTTGCCCGTAGTGCTCGGAAAGCGGATTTCCACTTTATTGAGATTGAACCGAATAAAAATATTCTAAATTCTTTCGGTCGGTCGCCGAACATAGCTGTAGTGTTTCGTAAACTATCAAATTAGATATTACCGGTTTAATTACACAAAACCTTTCTTTTCTGTATGTTGTTACTTGTTAGCAATGTTTTTGTTAAGCGTATCTGTTAAATAAAGGTGTATTTGACTAGGCTGTATATAGAATATTGTAACATTTTTGAATAGTCGTGGTATTAAACAAATGTAGGTACTCTCAATATACGAGTATAATCTGAAGTAACTATTTGGGTGATATAAATTATAATCAGAAAAGCTATAAGTTATAATCTATATATAAGATTTTCTCTCTTTCCTTCTATTTATCTATTTTATTATTCTTGTCATTGTTCCAAGTGTAAATGGGCGGAGACAATATAGTGACTCGTGTATAGATTCCCGCCGTAAAAAAAAATACCAAGAATAAAATTACTATAATCTATGGCATTATAAAGTTAATAATTGGAAATCATTAAAATCAAGACATGTTCAGATGTGACTAAACGGTGTGACTAACCTGACTTTTTTATATATGTATTAAAGGTTATAAGTATCGAAAATTCCACATAAATATACGTTAAGATATAAATTAACACTTAAAGCTCATAATCGCCCGGTCACTCGAATACGTAATGAATGCTAATACAAGCAGAATGCGAGAGTTCAATAAAAATGCTTAATGACGGGGTCACTGTCAATGGGACCTTCCGGCGATGCGGTGCACGCAACCGACTTGCCTTAGTAGGCATATATATACTTACCTTAGTAGGCATTGCGTTAGTAGGCATTATATGTGCCTTCTTAGTCGGGCAATCTTGTCAGAGTGATCGTGGTTACACTGACGTGGTACATAGATAGGTGGTATTTGCTTCCATCTCGTTCGGCTGGAGGCATACAGAGTGCACTGCACTAATTTTGAAGTCTCTTCACCGTCGTTTTCTCATGTCTGAGGGTCGTGGTTATCATTAAAAACAGCTGGTGGAGTCAACTATTTGTCTCCAGGCTGTCTTCTATCAGTTGTATAGATGCTTGTAAATTTTCTTTGCATGCTGCAGCTAGCAGTGATCTACCTCTGCTTGTCTTTCCTTTCTTCGAAAAAAATATACATATTCCACTAGCAATCTCGTTCCCGGTACAATACATATAAAGTATAAATAATGCCTATGTTACTCAGTGATAATGTAGCTTTCTGAATTTGAATTATTGAAATCGATGCAGTACTTTTTGAGTTTACGCGTTACATACAAAAATACAAATCTTTCCTCTGTATAATATTGTATTTAAACTTTTTAACCAGATTGTCCTAACTTATTTTTAAACGATTATAAACATGTAAAGATTGTTATTTCTGTTAAAAAATAAGTGTTCAGTGTTTAATTTACAACACCATCATTTAAAAATGCAACATGAATTAATTACATGAATCTTTTTGTGTAATAATTAAATAAAACTGATAACATAAAAACTCATTTTACGAGATATATACACATTTTGTATATTTACCTAAATATTTCGAAGAAATTGGACTCCAGTTTTCAACAGTGATGAACACAGCTAGTTAAAAATTCAAAGCCTTTTCTAAACGACGTTAAATCAGTACAAAGTGCACGCGTCTCGTGTATCAGTTACATTAGTTATGTATCTAAGCACATTATAATTGAATACCTTTTAAATTTTGTAAAGAAACCGCCGATCGTCTAAACGTATTGAACATTCCAAGATTTCGTCACGATTTAAGTAATGTATAATTTTTGTGTTTGAATTTTGATGGTCGATCGGACCTATGACCCGGCACGCGACCAGTTTATTTATGATTTTTTGATAGCTTTTTAAATTCCAAGATTTAAGCGATTTTTTGTGGAATTAAAATAGTATGTGATATGCTTGTTTATGGATATTCTATATTGGATCCGGTCAGTAGGCGTTGGAGCTATAAGAGGTAATTGAATTAAAAATGTTTTTTTACGAGTTAGGACTTCAAGTATTGTTTTAGATAACTTGTTAAAAAAAATATTAGAAAATATTTGTTAAGCTGAAAGCGTGTACGTACACAATTTTTTGCTTTTTATATACATATGTACAAGTGTTCTTTTGTGTTCCATTGTTATACGAGTAAAAATAAGTCATGTATGTCGTAACAGTAAGTCGCCTGCAGGCTTTAGTTGAATTTATAGTAGGTAATAAAGAAGTCGGTTCATAGTTTAAGAATATTGTATTAAATTATGTACTATCTACCTAAATGATTGTACCTAAACATCCTTAAGAGGAAAAGAAACTGAATGTGTTACACACTTAAAACGACGGTACAGATTTTTTTTTTATTAATATAAATTTAATGTTATTTGCTGGTCGAACGATCGCCCACCTATGACCCGGCACGCGACTAGATGCTTTTACCGTCTCTTAAATTAGACGCTTTCAAATCCCTAATATGGTTTTAATGCTATTCTCATTAAAGAGCAACAAATAACCATTCATCTTCGAACTTTCACATTTATAAACTAGACGAATAATAAAAAGCAGAGATTTGTTTGTTTGTTTGCATCGAATTAACATCGTTGAGTTACATAATCCCGAACCTAGCCCTCAATTAAAATGCGATAAATAGAAAATATATATTTTTTACACTATTTTATTATTATATTTTTATTAATGTATGACGCCATTTCACATTTAACGCTATTTCTATGATACAAAGCATAGCGAGATTTAAGCAATCGTATTCACTGAATTAAAAATAATCATTGATTTAATTATTTACATCAAATTATTTAATTACCTAACTATTTTATGCTCAGGTATAAATACTATTCCTACAAAGTTGAGTTTAGCTGAAAATCTTACATATTTACGTACAACTTGTAAGTAAACATGCAATTTGTTTACAAGTTAAATAAAAGTTTGTAAAAATGCGAGATTTGTTCGAACAGTCGCCCACACCCGACCTGGCACGCGACTGTTTATCTGTTTTAACCACCTAATAGATTACCTTTCTAAATGTTCCTTTGTTTTTATAGTTATAACGCTATTTTTATTGCCTTTTAGCCAATCTAATATAAGAATCTCGCTTTTTAGAACATATAATGTTATGTGATGATGACATTAAGCGGGATTCTTTTTTTATATAACAAGCAAACGAGCAGGAAAGCCACCTGATGGAAAGTGGTCATGAAGACTCGCAGAACTTGACAGAGTCTAGTGAGTTGCCGGCCTTTTAAAAAGATGTACGCTCTCTTCTTGAGAGACCCCGAATCGTAGTTCATCATTAATACAGCAAGGAAGAACTGATTCCACTAGGTGGTTTGTGGAAAAAAACTCTTCTTTTATATTTGTATTGGTTTTTTCAATAGCAGTGTTCTTTCGATCTTAATTGGTGTGGAATGCTGAAATGCTCTTACAAGTACGGCTTCTACCGCGAAGGCATTATGCCACGATACCCTCGCCCTATAGCAGTTAATAAAAACTCGGCTATTTTCTATTTATTACATCTACGAGTATATAATATATAGGACTTGCCTTGAATAGGATTTTAAGTAATTGGTACAATGATTTAGTAAATTATGTAGGTATATATTTACGTAGATAGTTGTTCTTAAAATTTTAAGATAATTTAAGAAGGATTTTCTTTCGACGTTTGTTTTTTTCGTGCCATAGTTGTCTAGTAATAATTTACACATTCAACATTACAAAATTTATTAACTTTAAAATATTAAATTATTTTAATTGGTGTTCCTTTTTGAACTACAGGGATTGCTTTGTCACTTGCAAAGACACAAGAAAAATTGAGCGTTAGGTTGATTGTTATTGTGATAAATTATTAATATTAAAAGTGAATGACATAGCCTGTAATCGTACATCATTAATGAACATAAAATACTGCCTTCTATGATATAATATTTCGTAGGTGTTATGACCTCTCGACACGCGTAGGCTGGGCATTATCGCAAGACGCGTAGATCGAAAAGAGATCGCGTTGGCGGGAGTAGCAGTGTGTCGTGTTGCAACAACTGTAGGTGGAGAGCATTCGAGCTTTTATTTCGTGAGATATGTATAAGAAACGTGGTTTATGGTGTGGAGGATTGTATATGGATATTGATCGAAGTAAGATACTGAGGTCAGAAACAGAAAGAGATTATAACTGGGAATTAACGACTTTGCAATGAAGTTATTGCTTTATAATAAGAGACAAAATTTACAATTTAGCCTTCAGATGTAAACGATTATCGTTTCCAATTAATTCTGCCTACGAAGTTTTTTATATAGCAGGTAATTGTTATATGAATCAGACTATTTGAAAGACCGAAACCGCATTAGGTACATACAATTTAAGGTACTAACTTATATCAAATACGCCTCTATCTTGCTATAGTCAATACCGCCATCGTTTAAATATGTAACGAAATTTATAATTTTAATTGTTATACTTTATATGTAATATAAACGGCTGGTTCTTAACATTAACTTAATTCTCAGTTGGTGGCGCGGCGATGCCTACAAATGATCACTAATTACACGAGAACACGACGTTATTGCCACAATTCGACATTGTAATCCGACCGACGGTGAACGTATCGAGTTGCCGATTTTTATATTTTTATTAATGACCGATAAACAGCTGCTCTTTCGCGGTTTTACGTTACCGTAACTTGACCGGTTTTTAAAAGTGCGTTGGTGGGTGGGTGTTTCGAAAATTTATCGATTTTTTTTGTAGCAATAATGTTTCTCTACATAATCCTATTACTATTATAAAGGCGAAAGTTTGTAAGTATGGATGTATGGATGTATGGATGTATGGATGTATGGATGTTTGTTACTCTTTCACGTAAAAACTACTGAATGGATTTGAATGAAACTTTACCACAATATAGCTTATACATCAGAATAACACATAGGCTACAATTTTTGAGGATTATAAGGGAGGAAAGGGAGGGTCACAGTTTATATGAAAGTCCACGCGAACGGAGTCGCGGGCAATAGCTAGTATAGTATATGTATACAGTTATAAATTAAACAAGATTTTGGTGTAATTTTAATAATTTTAAGTTAACAACTCTTTTTGTCGTCTTGTACCTATTATGTTTTTTTAAAATTCAACAGAATAGGACTTTTAAAACATTTTTAGTCTAGATGTTTAAATAATTGTTGTCTATACAAAACAACTAGCCCAGATGATTATAGATAACACTGTTGTTATCACTGAACTGAACGTGTATTTCCGGAATGTAATTTTACATAATACTATATACAAATAGTGGAATAATAAAAATTGTGAAATGCGGTGACAATCGGCCGGCGAGAGACCGCACTCCTACGCACATTCTTTTGTCTGTGACATACTAATTTATTTCGAGTTTCGTCTGAAATAATTCGAATTGTTTCGATTAATTAGCCTAGTTTGCTATTGGTTTGATATTTAATAACATAGAGTAATAACACCTAGAACCGCTATATGAGCACGCGAAGTAAAGCTATTTGAAAAGAGACAGTTTTATCTAACCACAAGTCGTATGTTTTTCGTAGATTTCAATTTTCCACATTTATAGGGTAAATTTCTTACAGCGGCATGTTTATCGGTGGGCATGTGTGCATGTCATCCAATATAAGAACGTGATATTAACACCTACATATATACAGTTTTAGCTTCACTACCGGCGGACTGATTGTTAAAGGACTATCAGTCTATGCGATTTACGTCTATGTTTCATTAAACATAAACATGTTTTGTTGGATCCGTTGAGTGTTGAATAATTAAAAGAGGAGAGGCTAGTCACCCACGACCATTAATTAGAGCTTTTTTGTATTGGTTTAAAAATGTATAAATATGATCAAGTTCGCTAAACACAGGGTATTCTAGTGTGTACATAAAACTTTAATTCTCTAACCACGTAGTGCAACTAAGTAGATTTAGTCGCAAGTCTAAGTATGCCTTTGCAACTAGGCTTTATATAGTAACACTTGAATCTTCATAGTATACGTATACTTCAACAATTATTATATATAATTACAAATAAATATGATTAATTATCTATTGTTTCTGTAATTATTGAATGAATAATAATCAATATATTATTTTTATAAGCCCGTTTTAAAAAAAATCTATTTATAGAAATGTCTTAAAGATCAAGTTTTAAAGGAACAGGAAAACTAAACTATAACAGTTTTAATGTCGTGCTTTTATAGCAGTGTTGTAAAAAATGCTTCAGCGAGATCACGTGTATACAAACTCGAGTTACGACATCGCCGTAGAAATGCCAAACTGTTTGCTTTCCCAGCGAGCTCTATTACAAGAGAGATAAGGATGTAGGGTTGCCTCTTGAGCGTTTTAATATAAAAAAGAAAGAGAAGGAAAGAGTTTGAAAGAGTAATAGGAATAGGAAATAGTGTACTTGTATAGAGTTCTTTATTCTTATCTAACTAGTCGCTGCCCGCAGTTGTAGCTTTCTCTCTCGCTCGTGAAAACAGTCAATAAAAAGATTCGTGTACATTTAGACATCTTTAGAAACTTCAGAAATTCTCGCGTAAATGTTAGCGTTAATAAAATTATTACGATTACGATTATTGATTTTATTACACAAACAAAACAGTGTAACAGTTTAGATGGGATTCAAAATAAAAGAGTTGGTATTATTATATATTATAATATTTATTATACGTATAAACCTTCGGTTGCGTAGTTTTAATGATTTAAACATACACAGGGATTAGGGGCAGAGAAAGTGACTTTGTTGTATACTATACTAGCTGTTGCCCGCACCTCCGTCCGCGTTTAGTTCATAAAAAAAAATATTCCCCTGGAAACTGGATAAAAAGTATCCTATGTCCTTCTCCTGCATCTAAGCTACATCCCCACCAATTTTCAGCGAAATCAATTGAGCCGTTATCCAGTTATAAATGGTGTAACTAACACGACTTTCTTTTATATATATAGATATAGATATCTAAGAAAATTTAAGTTGCCAACCCTACATCGAAAAGCGCAATGATACCGCATTACAATGCCGGTGGTCCCTATATATTAACATACATACATACATATATCGTATGATTTATGACTCCCAGACACGTGGAAAAATTATCGCATATGCATTACGAAGTCATTAAAACGGTTTTTCTTCAATAAACGGATCATTTGTCGATTTTAAATTGTTAAGTATGGCATTGTATATGATTTTTTCTTAGAACACTGAATAATGCATACTATGTGTATGTAAGTGTTATTGATATGTTCTTTTGTGATATAAGGAAGGTTTATTGTTAATTTGTTGTTCTGTGGTTTTAATTGGTTATTAACAAAACTGCTTTAAGTAAATTCTGTGTAGTATCTATGTTTAAATAACTACAACGGGTAGAAAAAGTAGGTTGTTTGCAATTATTATTCTTTTTTTATGGATTACGGTGGAGCGCTAAGTGAAGGCATTTATTTTGGCTTATTTAATGATAATTATAATGATATATTTACTGATATCGTCAACTATATTCTAGTAGTCGCATTATAGTCTATAGATTTGCTTGTTTATGAAACATAGATTTGATGTATCGTAATAAAGATATTAAACATTATTTTAAACACAATATAAAATAACATGTCAACTTTTCCATTTTTATGTATCAGTATACAAGATTGTAAAGATATTTTTTTATTGAAATATGAGCACTCGCTCGTAGTTTTGCAATGCGACATTCAGCATGATAATCGTAAATATGTATTTACCATTTTAAATGCCAAGTTCTCAAACATTAATTACGATTTGCAATATTAACATTAATTAAAACAGATGTAGGTAAATATATTATAACTACCTACGTACGAAAATAATGACACTCTCTCGTTAAAGTATACTCGTAAATATATCGAGCATTCATTTATTATTTTATACGCAGAACATTTAAACCACGCTATTAGCCTTTGACCTCTATGGAGACCATTATCGAAAGCCCTCGGGCGACGCAGACGCAACTTTCTAGTGTAGGCGGCTGTGCGGTACTGTCAACCACAATAAATTCACATAAAAATATACCTTAATCCCTACAGAATACAACCTAGTATCGTTTAAATTAAAAAGTGGATTATAAATGGCCTATGAATTATTCTATACGCTGAATTAAAGTATATTATGTAGATTATAAGATGTATAATTGATCGGTTGTAGTCGCCCACGATGTGGATCACCTCTGCTGTTTTATGTGAGCCTAGTACTTTATGTGCGGTGTAGTTCTTGGTTCTGGTTTATAATTTTTAATTTTAATATGTGATATATAAACTCGATATACTTACTAAATATAATATAATAATATAATATTTATTATATAGTAAATTAGTAAACATTCTACTTAGGTTAGGTTAGGTTAGTTAGTTAGTTAGTTAGTTTTTTACGTGAAGACATGTCAAGAATTTTTTATCCTTGAAACATATATTAAAATAAAATAAAAATTATAGCTCTATCGAGACTAATATAATAATAACACGAAAGTATCTGCAGATGTATGTTTATTGTACTTTTGCGCAAACGGATTTTGCTGAATGTGTATTTCTAAAAAGGATTTTCCAATGATTTTATCATTAAATAGCCACAGGAACAGAATTTACACTCGGAAAACGGCGAAGCACGGCTAGTATTATTGAAAATTTGCTAAATTTAATTAAGTAAATTAAAAAGTTTCTACCAATACGATATCTCATATTAATTGTCTAATGTCTATATATATATACTTTACACTTATATCAAAAACAAATAGTTACAAACAAGTACAACGAGGTTTAGCAATTCATTCGTGTCACGATTAGTCCGCCTACACGTGCTCTTGTCTATCAATTATTTGACAATAAGTTGACACCTTGGTGTTTGTCAAACGACTGTAATGTATGTAAAATGTAATGTATGAATGTTATGTATGTAAAAACTGTATGGAACATATGTTCTAGTAAAGCTTATGCTGACTTCGTAAGTAAAGTTTTTACTTAAATAAAACTCGAGTACTTGGTATGTTATACAGTAAATTAAATCAGAAATAAAGAGAATCAAAATGCTATTACTTAAACAAATCGAGACACTTCAATAGTTCCTAAATTTTTTTATGAATATTTTTCAAATAAAATTACAAAACTATGATGACGTCATAGTTTTGCTAATAAAAGTTGTGGAACTAGTGAAGTATTTTCTATACATACATTATACTGGCAGGTAGTAATAAAGATTTTTCTTTTTTTTCACAAGATAGAGGGCAAATGAGATTTTATTAATTTATTTTATTTTATTTCTTGATAGTTCTAATCCTCATAAAAAAGTAGTGTCTTGGCGATTTGAGTGTGTTAAGTAGTAGACATAATAATTAATTTATTAATATATTTATATTAATATCAACTACTATAAAAATTGGTCATATTGATGCGAAGGTGAACATTTAGATATAAAATGTGTATTGTTCTAGCCTGTTGCTCCTATGATGCCATAGTTGATCCTCTAAAGCTCAAGTTGATCACGAATGATTGCAACTTGCAATTCAGGGTTTGAAAATGAGTGTGTATTCTTTTACGTTTTCTTTTTGTTTGTGTGTGTGCCTTCCACGTAATCGATGCAATCACTATCGAACTGATAACGACTATCGGGCCCTTGTTTCGACGCTTACGTTATCGCGAGCCTGTATCTACTGCGCAGTACACAAAATGTGTATCTACTATCAAAATATTGCAATTAACGTATGATTTACACGCGATTCGAAGAACTATACGCTGACACATGGGGAAAATAATAATGATGTATTACGCGAGCGACCTTTAGTATTGTTTAATTAATATAATCATTAATTAGACAATTATGTTTGTATATGTAATATGAGTAATCGAGAAATCGTAAAACCGAATAAGGCGCGAGATTGGTGTCGATTTATTAAAGTTGTTTTTATTTTAATACTAGTCATGCCCACTGCCCAGCTCTTTGCAGGCTAACGAGAGCGTATAATAATAACATAGTATAAAACAAAGTCGCCTTCTGTCTGTCACTATGTATGCTTCTCTTTAAAACTACGCATATTCTTATGTGTGTTTTTTAGAACTAGCTAACTAGCCGCTGGCTTTGGCTAGTTTGTTTAAAAAATCCTGAAGTCTCCAAGGGTTTGATGATTAGATTTTTGTCCAAGCACGCTCCAACGTAGACTATAGCGTCCCTTTTCATTTGACGAAACGTGGTCAATCGCGAGGCTTATAAAAAAAATCTTGTGCAGAATTATGTTACATATTAGAATAGCGTGGATGATATTCCATGATAGATTTATTATTAGAAATATCAGTAGCGATTCGCGTGACACCAACAAACGAACGGTACCAAAACATCGTTATCAGATAAGCGGCGACATCTCGCCGATAGCCGCCACACCCTCTCATTAGCGTGTCGACTGATAAGAGATAGCATTTGTACGCACTAAATAAATCCTAACGAGATTGCTATAGGTGGACTATTTTTAAGGCCAGTTACACATTTTAATTTTTTTAAGTTCTGAGAGATTGGAAAATGTATACCTACCTTTATGTCAAAGTCAAGGTTATTATATGTTTATTTAGGATCTGAGAGTTTTATGCCAAAGTCAAATTCAAGCATATGTTTATTCAACTAGGCTACATATAGCAACCTTTTTAAAGCGTCATAGTATTATGGAAAAGATAAAGGTGTAAACGGGTAATTTACATACATAACAACAACATAATTTAAAAGAAGGTGTAGACGCTTGAAACATTCACAGAATATTTGGTTACTAGTTTTTTTTACATGTTTTTTTCAAGTAAAAGGATCAGTCAAAAAAAATGTTCAATCCTCAAAGATACCTCCAAGAATGTGTACAAAATATCGTAAAGTACGGTCCAGTAATTTTTGCAAAAAAGCATAACAAACGTGTCTACTTTCACATTTATAGAAACAATAAGGATATATGCGCTTTAAAAGTAATCAATTATTATAATATAGGTAAAGAGTCTTTAAATAATGGATATGTCGTATTTAGAATAGATGGGCCGGTAATTAAGTAATATATTCGTTATAAATGGCATGATGCATACAAATCGACCGGTTAGATTTCGTGTTATTGCTTCTTAGCATACTATTATCGTCTAGAAAGCACGCAGCGGATGTTATAAATTCACGTCATCGTATCTTAGGACAATATTTTCTTGAGTAGTTAAAAAAAATTTAAACGGTTATCGTGGGTTTGTGATGTTTCCCGTAATACTCTTCTTAGAACTGTTTATTGCTCATTAAAAATCAGATGCAATTGGAAATTTATGTATGTACGTACATTTATGAAACAAAAAAGTAAATTTTTATACGCAATAAAGAAGTTAAGGAACAATATTCAATGGGTTTGTGTTCGTGTAAGAGTTCGTGTAACACCGGTGTGTTTAAATCAGTAAGTTATAAAAGACAACAGCACCCTCACCGCTGAAGAACAATACTGTTATTGTTTATTTATTATATGATACTAGCTGTGCCTCGTGGTGTTGCCCGCGTAGTTCCCGTTCCCGGTGCAATACCGAGATATAAAGTAACCTATCTTTTAAGCTGGATCACACACGGTGTGCAATTTAATTTAAAATCGGTTCAGTAGTTTAGGAGTCAATCGCGGACAAACAACGTGACGTCGTAGTTTTTATATATTAAGATTTATTTGTCTATGCTTTGACTCTACATAATTTATGACTGTAATAAAACATAGTGTCTGTAATACTTATATTTTGTATTTATTTATGAATCGATATCACTAATCGGTATAATATCGCTTTCCGACTTAACCTCATTTAATTTAACGCTATCTTCGTCAAGCTCATTATTAATGTTGATAAAAGGTCTATTTTTGTTAATTGTTAAATATCAGATATAACAATTTGGCAGGTACGTGATAAAGCTGTTTATTTTTTCAAAGTTCCGCCTCTTATCGGTAGTGTACTTATTATCTTTATCTAGTAGATTATTATACGAATATAGAAAGAGCGGTGACATTGTTGTTTCAAAGTCCTAATGTTATGATTAGAATTGGATAAAAGTGTCGTCAGTTTTCATAGAATATTTCATATTGAAAAAGTTGGATTTTTATTATAGCAAATTAGCGGCCACATGCAAGTTTAAAGCGCCGATGACACATTCGCGATTGCAATTAGGCTAGGTCGACGTTGATAAGCACACGGAAGAATGATGCTATGTCTTCGTGAGCCCTCTACAAGGTGCGTGGAGAAAAATAATAGAGTCATAACCATGTCTATAGATCATTTTATTTCAATACATACTAAACTTAATAAAAAATAATTAATAAAGAATGCGAATAATTAAATTAATATAACATTAAACTATAAACTATTGCCCCAAGATAATGATAATAATATTTGTATCTCTATTTAATTCAATTTAAAAGAAATAAAAGTATGTTGACGAAGCGGTCATTGATCCTGACAGACATAATAACAAATAGGTATTATTATAATTAATTACGTGTTTTTACTTTTTAATCAGACAAAGCTGGAGGCAAATAATCTATAGTGAAAAAAGGGGAAGAAGTTTATTAATTCCTCTTTAGAACTACGGTTTTTTATTTTTACTTTTTTCGTAGAATATCTGTATATATTGGTAGAACCACGTCATACTTAACCTCATAATTTTTAAAATTAAAATTATGATGCACTTACAACTGACTATTTTATTTCTAGAAAATTCTATTGAATAACCAAATTCCAAACACAATAAAAACAACCGATCACCATCAAAATATGCAAATGCAATAAATTACTACGAATTACACTATACGAATTTCATCATTAACCAATTGAAGTGTATACCAAGATGCCGACACAAAGCGAAATCTTATCGATACAGGGGAAATCAATTATTAGGTGAACTAATAGATAGTGATTTGAGCACGTGACGTCAACATTTGTACGTGACACCAAACACGCCATGTTGTCACGCTGACGTGGTATAGAAGCCACTCGAATCGGATTACAGATTAAAATATTGATGATTATTTAGCAATTTCATTTGATGTCTTGTCTGATTGAATGTACTCGGAGTCATATATGATTTCCATACCTAGTCTAGTACTAAGTTCTTGCTTTGTAAATATATATGTGTAAAGTTCCACATGAAAGTACAGGCTTATACACGTTTATTCTATAATTAACAGAAGAATTGGTCTACCAGACAAGGCCTTAAAATTAAGTAAGTGTGTGTGACTACATTAGTTAAAAAAATTACGCATTATGCAAATTCTTTGAAAAATACGTTACCCACGTTTAACATTAAAACCGTTTTTATAATGTAACAAAATTACAATTTAATTTTATTGACAAAGTTCAAACCACGATCGCTTGGTATGCGCAAATATTGACGCCGAATAGAGTAAGAAGGTATATATAGTTACATGTAAGTACTATGGCAACACGAACTTATGCAAGCCGATGATAGCATTGGCAGTGTCGAGTTCAATCTCGGCGTAACCGATAACCGCGCTCTCTCACGACAGGTAACTAACCTGATAACGACGGTCAATATTTACCAGATTCATGTTTCATATTGCACGCATATCCTGTTGGTAGATGTTTTGATGGTATTGTAGTGAAGGCGGGAAGATTCTGACAACTATATCCTCCATGGTTAATGTTATACCTATTATAGAGTATCTAAATATATGTAAATTACGTGTCACGTTGTTTGTTCGTGATCGACTCCTAAAACTACTGAACCGATTTTATATTAAATTTGCAGTTTGATCCAACTTAAAAGATAGGTTACTTTATGTACCAGTTTTGCTCCGGGAACAGGAACTACTCGGGTAACACCGCGAGGCACAGCTAGTATTCTTTTAAAAATCTTGAGAAGCTAAACGTAAAGAAGAAACTTAATTTATACTTAAAGCTGTGTATTTATGATAGTAAGACTATTTTGACACGCACACGCGGTAAGATCTTTAATAAATAATTTGTAATCTAATCTAAAGCCTCGTTAAGGAAATTTGGGTGGAAAATGCGAAAATATATCGGATAATCTTTTAATCCGGTTGCGAAAGATATTAAGACAGGGCTTAAAATATTATGTTTTGTTTGTTGGTGAAAAATAAACACAAGAAAGATATTGGGTTTATCGTTTTATGAGTTGGTTTAGGCGTCTAAAGGCCGGGGGGCGGGCGTATGTCCATCACTTGGAGTGGAAGGTTATCAGGTCCGAATTTCTGGTTACCGCAGCTACAGGAGACGTGCAAGTAACACACTAGTTCAGGCATCTGTTGACGCGGTTAAGTCAAAGTCAAAAGTATCTTTACTCAATTAGGCTACATAAAGTAACACTGTTGAAACGTCATTGTATTACAAAACATTTACCACCGGTTCGGAAGGCAGTTTCTACAGAGAAGAACCGGCAAGAAACTCTGATAGTCGCTCTTTTGCGGTTGCGGAAATATTGCGGTCCACAATAGCACCCATGAGACTGTCGCAAAGCAGGAAGGTTACCGCGGAGTTAGTTAGCTTGAGTTCGACATAACCTGCTCCTGTCCCTTTAAAATTAGATATGTAGTTATGATGACTACATATCTAATTTTAAACCAAACTAGTTGAAAAATAGTTTTTACTGTAAAAAGAACAAATAAAGACACCGGTGTTTTTTAAAGACTCATTGGTGCCATTCCGATTTTAAAACATTATCAAATTGATCAATTATCAGAAATAATTGTGTCTATTGATATTTCAATATCCAATTCAATTCTATAGTGTCACGAAAATGCCTCTACAAACCTCTAGCCATACTTGGCGTTTCTTATAAATAAATAATGTATAGCATTGCGCTTACAATATATTTTATTTACATATAAAACTTTTCGCCTTCAGTGGATCGACAGGTGGGGACTTAAGGAAAAATATCATTCTACTAATTCCACAAACAAGCCGTAATATTTATAATAATAGTGTTAACACAATGTCGTTGCTACTGACATAGAAATGTTGTGTAACGGTTCATCGGTTAGTTTATTTACTGTTTATAAAGGTGTGATAAGCGGATTATATCGGCGCGCCCGCATCGCCCCGCGATGACTTTATTTGCATTTCAACATTCGTTGCGAACCATATAATGTTCAAGATTCGTTACATATTGCGAAATCCAGTTGTGATTGTCATACGGTCAAATCTCAAACGCAAACTAAATTTAAGCACGCCTTAAAACTCGTAATTTTGGCAGAATTGTATGGCGAACTGTCAGATCGGACTGGTTTAAGTTGTACTTAATTTTAAGTTGCGTTTCAGTATTCCAGCAATAGTTTGTTAAATGTGAAGGATGAGAATTTGGGAAATGAGTAGGAATTCTGTTAGTGATTCTATTATGCGTATTATGGAAGATTGTATCATTCTTCCTTTTCTTCTTTATATCCTATCTTCTTTTTTATCCTTCTTTTTTTCTTTAGATGTTTAACCAGAACCAGAGTTATTCTTTCTTCTAATTCAATTCAAATTACTGAAGAACTATTTCTTACCAATTTACGGAGCCAAAACTTGGTATCTCAGACTAGAAGTCCGCCGTAAAAACAATGATATGATAAAACTAATGAATGATAAAAGTATTCCACTTAAAGAAAAGAGACAGAATTAAAGTGTTTTGACTTATAAAAACTTCGCTTGCAACTAATTTTTACAGTAATGATGTAACATTCGCTGACCAGTAGTTATCGAGTACACGTGTACCGATGGTATCTCCAATCCACTCTATCAATGGACTTGCTCAATGCAAATAAGCTGTCGGTTAATTAAGACAAGAGATACGTTTGGACTCGCTCGTATCGTGACGACGTTGAGACACGCTGACGGAACGGTGTGTAGCGGTCTTGCGAATTTATTGTGTGAATAGGGTCAGTGCTTTTAAAGGACTTAATCAATTTTTGACTTTGTCGCTGATGTAATTATATGTTAACCAGCGAACCGCCCCGGATTCGTATATTATGCATGTATAAACCTCTTGATCTATTTATTAAAAAAAACAGCATTAGGTTGCGTAGTTTTAAAGACTTAAACATACGTAGGGATATAGGGACAGAGAAAATTACTTTATTTTATACTATGTAGTGAAGTAGGCATAGAAATACTTAGCAATAAATGTAGGAAATTGTCTAAATAGACAACCCAAAAGGATTATGAGGGATGTGAGTTTCGGAAATCGTAAGGATTATTAAAGTGTACAAAAAAGTATTGGTAATTAGCTTTTTTACAGCAGATGTGAGCCTACTAGCAAGTAAACGACGATGGGCGTTTCGCGTAATCGTTAGCGTAAACAAATTTGGGATACGTCTACCTGTGTACGAGATTTATTGTAAAGTAGACGCGCCATGCGATTTTGCTCTTGCACTAGTAATTTGAACATTAGCGCAATATTAAATAGCTTAAAAGCACTTCTTATAAATAGAAGTATGATGAGAATTTAATACATATAGTTTCAGAGTTAGAGTTAGTAGCCTGTTAGGCTGAACCTAAAACAACGCATGCTTACAAAAGCATAATAATAAAATATATGGTGCTCACTTATTTGACTAGTTTTTGCGTGTCCAAATTATGATCAAAATATATTTGTTTACTATTTTTTTTAATACTTGCAAATATTACGTCTAATTTCTATTTAATTATTTATTATTTATATATTCTATTTTATTGATCGGTTGATTACTTTAAAAGTCAAAGTTCCAATAATCTCCCTATACATTTTGTATACGCTGTTAAAACATCACAAATCATAGAACTCTATTATTTGAATTCCAAACTATGAAACGTATGCGCTCACGGGCCGATGGCGTCGCGTCTGCCGCCCCGAACTTGATCCTGTTTTTTTGTATGTTAGAACTGGGAGCCTAAACGGTCCAACATCACATAATGCCTCGAGCGCCCGGCCCTGCGCGCTTACGATAAATGATATCGGTTAGAACATGTGATTTATAGAAATTATAGCTTTGTCAAGTTCTAAGTTGGGAGTGTGAGGATTTAAAATATTTTGTTGCAGATATAGTGTTATAAGCTTCTTTTTTTGGCCTTAAACTTTAATACTCCGTTGTTGAGGACTTACTTATTTTATAAGCGCAAAAGTTGCAGCATCATGGTTTTTTCTTCTCTTTACGCTATAAATATCGATTGTGTATAAATAATAATACATATAAACAATACAGTTTATTTCAATATACAAAGTTTTAAAATGTTATATAAAGGTAACAAAACTTTAACTCTTGGAAAGTGGAGCGAAGTACGAGATACTAACAGAGCCAAAACCACAAAAACTACTTTATCAACAATCAGTATCAATCATGTTGGAATCAGATGCACTACATCCATCGAGTTAATCGCGATTCGCCTATCTATATAAAGAATCGATACTCCGGCAGCGAGAGCTCGATTCGATTACATCTAATCGATTAAATTATCAGAAATAACTTTCGCACTGCGGGATGATAGTATCGACTCGACTGTAGTCGACTTGGATATTTTTTTGCTTGAAATTTTAGATACGGAATTAATCGCAAGCAACGTTACCTACGTCTATACACTCAATAAATGAACATATACTGCAATAATATATGTATGTAGAAAAAAAACTATTCCTAAACTTATTAAGGAATCAAGTTTGTTTTAGTTTTAACATGTATTAAAGATAAATATGAATGATTGTGTATTATTATATAAATATTGGGAACTGAGTTGCTATTTATTATTGTATGTATGTATTTACAAAAGAAAAGTATGTATATGTAATTTATTCCATCATCCAGTTGCCATAATACAAGCTTCGGCTTATCTTGGAAAATATTTATTACAGCGTTTGTCTGCAATATTAGTTTTTGTATTTACTGGGTTGGTCTTTAAAACTAAAGCAATAGTAGTTTTTACGTAAGCCTAGTAGCTACATTAACAAAATAAAATCGTTTTTATAGGGCTTACGGAAACACGGCTAGTAATTCGTATACGCAAACTACGCCATGAGTCTAATCAACTATTCTTAAAACATTCCTTAGATGCATAACATCATTGTCAAAATATATCTATATCTATACTAATATATAAAGCTGAAGAGTTTGTTTGTTTGTTTGTTTGTTTGTTTGAACGCGCTAATCTCAGGATCTACTGGTTCGAATTGAAAAATTCTTTTTTTATTGAATTGACCATTTATCGAGGAAGGCTTTAGGCTATATAACATCACGCTGCGACTAATAGGAGCGAAGATATAATGGATAATATGGAAAAAACGGGGAATATTTTCATCTTTGAGGGCTTCCTTTGCGTGCGCTGCGAAAACGGTTCAAGATACAAAATAATTTGTATGAAAGAATTATTTCTCTTTAAATGATCTAAAAAAAAGTCCGCGACAGTATAATATGTCTATCTTCTAAAATTGACTCACTATAACATAATAATAGACATAGATCCGACGGGGACGAAGTCGCGAGCAACAGCTAGTAAGATATAAAATTACAAACTTGTTCTAATAATCATGAGTCTAGTAGGTATAAGAGGTATGAGCGAAGTCCAGCATCCTTGATCTGTATTTACGGCGTATTGGCAAAGCATCGGTACAGTAGTTCATGTGGAGTGTGGAATCTTTTGTAATCTTACTAATATTATAAACTAGCTATTGCCCGCGACTCCGTCCGCGTTTCCTTTCATAAAAAAAATATTTATAATGAAAACTGGATAAAATCAATGCCCTTTTCCAAGCTACATCCTCACCAATTTTCAGCCAAATCAGTTAAGCCGTTATCGAGTTATAAATGGTGTAACTAACACGACTTTCTTTTTTATATATAGACTAGCGACCCGTCCGCTTTGCTCGCATATATTATGCATGGATCATACATATAAACCTTCACCTTGAATTAATAATATATAATAATAATAATAAATATTTTCAGGACATTTATACACAGCACACACACACTTGAAGTGTTATTGTAGCTTAGTTGAATCGTACTAAATTATAAATGTGAGTTTGTATGGACCTATGTATGTTTGTTATTCTTTCGCGCAAAAATGGCTGCACCGATTTAGTCGAAATGATGATGTCGATTTAGTTTTTATGGTTTAATAAATAAATGTTGAACTTGACTTTGAAATAGAAATGACAGCGAGTGACGATTCGGCTGAGGATCAATTAAAATAATTCGGGTACGACGGTAGTAAATGTGTCTATTAATGGTTTAGCGATTACGTCATGCCGCCATTACGGTTTATTGACGATGCGTTAGATACGTTGAAGTAGCGACGGTCAGACGTGGGATTTAGTTCTATTAAGTTCGGGCAATGATATTATACAATAGATATGTTATACCCATACAAATCAACCGAAAAAGTGTTCCGCACAGCAGCGGAGCACACATACATACATACAGTGTACATGCACATAATTCCAGGTAGCAAGTAGCTTTTAATTTGTGCTCATTTGCAAGTCACTATTATTATAATATAAAGAAAACTAATGGAACAATTACTAAATGTTGATTTATAACTACAAAATAATTTGAATAGGATTTGACTTCTATGAGATCTCAAAACTTTTTACGATGGAAACACTGCATCGAGAGACTTGGCATTTTTTTACAACATTTAATGTTTTTCGTGGGATGTCTTCCACTTATTTCGAACATATTCGTTGGCACTGCACTGCAAGTCAGGTATGTTATAGATATGAAATTTCGGATACTGATTGGATACGGATATTTTTATATCCTTTTTTTATTTTATTTTATTTTATTTTATTTTACACTTTATTACACCATAATAAGAAAAAAAACACGGTACAAACTAATAAAAAGTACAAAATTAGGCGTAAAAGGCGGCCTTATCACTTAAAAGTGATTTCTTTCTTTTTTTATTCGGTTACAGTTACGGATATTTTTTATATCCGACAGTTTCGGTTTCGGTTCCGGAGCTCCGTATCATCCCTGCTCTAAGCACACATTACATTACTGACTTCTTTGAAAATGTTGGCTCGCTCACAATACGTTTAATATAAATACCACGAATTAAACGATAGTGGTAGCTATTTATTATCTTTAATGTACTGAAAGTATTTCTGAAAGATTTAAAGTGTCTACATAGTTTTATAGACCGAAGTCCAACGTCGTTTCTGTTTGTTTGTTTACTCTACAAATATTTTTTTATTATACGGATTTTTTTACAGTTAGAGTACTTTATTTATTTTTTTATTTAAATATAGCTACTTCAATAGCTGTTGCTCGCGACTTCGTCTCCGTTGATTTGTTTTTCCATTATTTCTTCGCTCCTATTAGTCGCAGCGTAATGTTATGTAGCCTAAAGCCTTCCTGGATAAATTGTCTATTCAATGAAAAAAGAATGTTTCAATTCCAACCAGTAGTTCCTGAGAGGAACGCGTTCAAATAAACAAACAAACTCTTCAGTTTTATATATTATTTATAGATATAGATATATATATGTATTAATATTAAAAGCTTCAATAGAAGTAAAATAATGTTCTTGTTAAATAAAAGAGCTTTACTCGAACAGTTTGATAATTGTCGTATACTATCTTTATTGCTGCCACGAGGAAGATTGTGAGATAATTTCTCAATGAAACGTGTTGTGTTCGAAAGCTCTTTAAGACTTGAATATCATAACATGAAGCCTCTGTCAATTGTGCTGGAAATAATTTGTGGTACATCACTTCCTTGTAATGGACAAGGGCTCTTTTAAACCAATCTAATGATTATTTTTATACGTAAATAATTTGTATAATGATTCTTTTGTAATAATTTAATGTTTAACATAAAAGATAAAATACGGTAAATATTTATAACACAACTTGCGCAACAAATTTTTGTTGAGTAATTTTTGCTTATAAGAGCATCGAGTTCAAAGAAATGTGATGTGCGATGCAGACAGTAAAAGCCGGCGCAACGTGAAAGAGTGTTGCTCCGATGACACTGGCATAAACAAACAATACATTTCAAACAGTCGCGATCACAAGCGCGGCGCCTTTGATTGTCGCTGATTTGGCCGGACGCCGCGCCTAATGTTTACGTGTTCAAAATGTTGCTATCATCTCCGTAGTCAATGAATCGTCCGCTATAGGCGCGAGTCGCTGGCCGCGGAGGCTGTACTTGCATACTGCACCGAGCACGTGGGCGGGGGACGGGGGCGGCGCGGCGCGGCGGGGCGGGGGGACGCACGGCCGAGGGGGTCACCTCGCACCGCGCGCTCCGCTCATTCGCGCCGCATCCGTTGCGAGAGACGCGCGCGTCACCAGTCATCACACTCCTACAACCGTGCGTCGTTTTTTATACGCCGTGTAAAAATATAGCCGGCGACAGACGGCGGTGTCCCAAGTTAAATTTAAATGATAGCGCCGACGCTCCGCCTGGACCGCTTCGGATTCTCTCCGACATGAGATTACGTGAGAGTACGTGGTTTTATCTGAGATTGTCTCCATACATGTATTTGTGTTGTGTTGTGATCGCATTTGTGTATCGGTACGTCAGTCGGCTGGCCAGTGAGTGGCGAGTGGTATTGTGGCCAGAGGATGAGGTTGGGTCGTTTCCTGTCTTTGTAGTTGGTTGCGAGTCGTAGGTAAGCTTAGATTATGCTAAACGTCCTCGCGGATGGCCAAGAATAACCCGTAGTGACAATAGTTCATTCAGTTTTATCGCCGAGTCGCGTCATAGGCAGTTTATTTGTAACATTTACGATGTATCTCGCATTACATTCGATATCAGTTATTTACTAGCATAGTTTATATCTAATTATAGCCACGTTTCTGTTTTACATTGCTAGGATTCCAACACTAATGACGCTTTATAATTGGATCTCTTCTCGTTAGATTCGTAATTATGAGGTTGATTGCGTTCTCGTATGTTAACAGTTTTGTGGGATGCTGGTAAATGCTGAGCTTTTTACACAAGTGAAAAAGTTTCTTGTTTTCCACTTGAAATAGTGACAAGATTAACCATTATCTGATGTTCCTTATATGCTTCCTTATTTACGTTAAGAATTCTAACAAAATATCGATTATAATAAATAGCCTCATAAATCAACCAATATGAATAGATCAAATCAATCTGTTGAGTTTTTCCTATACACAGTTCAGAATAATATGAATATTTACATTCGAGCGGGTAACGTATCTGGCTCCGAGACCCTACCTGCCACTCGAGTCTATTGTTGTTTTTAAGATATAAGTTGATCCCCAATAAGGGTCGAAGGCCCCGGGTACCTGTTCAATGTGCCAAAAAACTGGAGCCCTATTCATTCTACGTCCGAACTTCGACTAATATAAATAGAAATTACAAAATTAACATCAGCTGCAGGGATAAAAAAAAATACGTTTAATTCAGGCTTTTACAATAATTTATAAAAAACTAGCCCATAAGAAATTATTAGTAAGTGTGTGAGTAACAATGAAGCATGGCTAAAGCAATTAAATACGTTCAATTAAAAATTGAAGCGGCACGTGTAATACACGATGATAAACAGAAAAATTAAATTGATAAATGATAAGAGAGTTGGTAATTCTCATTTTAATCCAACCCAAATCCTTTCAAAACAAATCCGACGTGACGAACCATGATCGCAATGGTACACTCATGATTGATTAGTAACTTATCGTAACTGGGGTAATTGGAGTTAATAACTCGTTTCTGATATGATATAAAAATGGCATACGACGACGTTAGGTGGAATGGAAAATTTTCTGAAGACGCGATAAATATCTACCTTGGACATAGCGTACATGGAAATGCTCATATGTAGACCTATAGATGTAGATATAGCAGGCATGCGGAGGATTGTAATTGCAAAACTCATAATCAAGACTCGAGACTATTAATTAAAATGCCTTGCTGTGTATTTATAAATTTATAATAATCCTTTTGTTGTAATCTCTGCAGACTATTGTTTAGATGTGATGTTAAATTTTGGAAATTGTTTACTGTTTTGGTCAAATTATTTTATATTCCTCAAATGTTTATCTGTTTCTTAACACTAAACAGTCCTATTAAAATTAGACAGTTTGCTTTCTGATACATTCGATTTATTCCTTACTATATCGACCATTCCTTACTATTCGAAACTAATTTTCATAAAGTTTTAGTCTAGACTCTAGACAGAAGCAATCTATGAACGCTTTTAATATTGTCTCGTTAAATTGAAATCTGAGAGTAGAGTTAGTCTGATCGATTTTGCAAATAGACATTTTGTTCCCGCGCAATACAAAGTTTTTATCTTCGGACATTCAATGGAAAATAGGTTTGTACTTTGTCATGCTAGAATTATAACATAAGAATAGTATCTTCCGAAATGGAGAATTCAAAACCAAAATCTATGCATATCATAGAAATAAACATACAATTTGAGATAAAACCAAATTAGTATTACACAAATAAATCTTAAATATACAACATCTAAACAATATGTATCTGATTTATTAAAAAAATGTCAAATTTGTTACATTATGCAAAAACTAAGAATACCAGATACGTGTTGTTTTTGTTATCAAACCATTTACAAAGTATATACATAAAAGAGTCATCAGTTTATTCAGTACATTTGATGCACCAATCAAAGCCAGAAGACCTAATTGCTAATAATTATTTTTCCTCCTACTAATAGCCTTTCATATGCGCAACCAAGCATATCAATTATTATGAATCGAACGTGACCTTTTTCCTCTTACGTTCCAATACCTTTTTGTTCTGAATGTACTCGGTGTTACCGTATCATATTTAATTGGTTTCATATGACGTGTCCATAGTTGACTAATTTAATTTATATCAGAGGAGAGCGACAAATTGTTTATCTATCTGTACATATAATAAAATGTAACGAGTCGCTGTCTGTACATGGAAGATATATGAGAAAAAATATTATAGGAGACCTTTATTAACGCAATAGAACCTAAAACAATGATTTTTGAAATTTTTGTCTGTTTGTCTGTTTGTTTGTGCACGCTAATCTCAGAAACGGCTTATCCTATCTAGATGGGGTTTTCAATGATATATTGTGGTAAGCTTCACTTAACATTTAGTGTTTAATTCATGTCAATCGGTTGATAAATAAAAAAGTTATGGCAATTTAAAGAATCGCGTTGAATTGCTGAACGTTTGTTGGCGCGGTCAGGCATTTTCAAAAATGCTGCCCAAAGTCACTTTTCTACGCGGGCGAAGTCGCTGGCACAGCTAGTCATCAATACGTTGGTAACGGATACCTTAATATCTCATTATCATGATTATCAATAAGTTCCAAACGATTGAGTCAGAATAATAAATTTTAAAACTCGTAAAATCGTTAAGCTTTTTATAGGATTAAGCGTCAATTTGTTCAGTATTGTTCTTGTGGGTAGAATCCGGAACATGAATCCGTTCGCTAACAATAAGCCTTTTGTGTACATCGAAGAGTACAACCTTAAAGTGTATCGAAATGAGCTCGGCCGCACGTGGCTCTAACAAGCTTAATTCAACAGAATCACATTTTGCCCATAATGCTCTTTATACAATCATTATAATTGAATTTGTGCACGGGTTTTCTATTAAAGGTTTCCTGGGAACTATCGTTATTCATGATTATAGAGAACGTAGCAATTTTACCTTTGATTTGATCTTCATTGTACGCATAATTTATATATATTTAATTTGGCGGTTTTTTACTTAAAACGGGTGCCATCTGTTTTACCTGCAAAATGTATCAGTAAGTTGTTTTTTCTTAGAACAGTTCTATAAACAAATTTACAGCCAGATAAGGAAATTTATTTTGTCTGTCTTCACTAGTCTCATCCTTCCCGGATTATGGTCTTATATAATTTAAAATCATTTCCTACAATTTCTCTAAACGCAGCACAGCAGCAAATGTGAATGCTTTCGCTTGAATTGTTTTATTCGTGGTGTATGGTAATGTGGGAATAGTTATTACAGCACAGCCAATGTGTTCACATGTGTTAATTCATAATGAGTAAGGTGCACTTCCGCGACATGGCACGTCTCCAAGTTAGTCTAGGTCAGGTTGTACTGTATCATTGTTTAATGTGCGCATGCGACCGCTTGCATCACGCCATTGTTGAGAGAGCATATGTATACAGTCCGTTCGAATACTATACTTAAATATTTAGCTTCTTTTAAATGTCACCTGCATTGGTACCTAAAATCCATACACACTTATGATGGAGCAGTCACATGGATCCATCATAAGATGTATACGTATTATAATGCGCATAAACAAAAGTTGGACCATAAAAATAAATTAATCGCTCAGTTACGGACGATTTTGCCGAAATTAAGCGATATTAATTATTTATTCAACATTTAAATGATCGTCAATTTCATGCATTTATAAGGCAGCATTATATAATAATGAACAGCCAATAAACTTGTTTCATATGATATTTAAGTTGTAATGTATTCGCATCCACTGTTTCATAATTTGCGTAAAGCTACCGTGTGTATCATACCATCGTAACCAGTTTTGTGCACACTTAAGATCGGTCACTGCAAATGAAGTGTCTATTTCCTGATTTTGTTCCATTGTTTAAGGAAATAATTTCGGTGTTTTTAAAAGTGGCTATTCCACTTGATATGTTTGAAGATAGACGACGGTTTTCGAATTTTAGGCACTCTTTTGGTCAGTTGGCTGATGTTTGTATTCATGTAGATATTAAGAATTAAGTTGCTCGCATATACACAACACAATACTTGTACCCTTTTAACGAAATGTATTTTAACTGTCATTCTATAATATGTAGCCTAGCTTAATAAGGATTTGTTTGACTTTGAATTTGCTCATACATGTATGTAATTATCTAAATGTCGGTTCTGTGATATTTGCAGGCCGGGGCATCGTGTGCGAGTGCTCGGGCGCGAGCGCGTGTCCCGACGGCTCGGCGAACGGCACGTGCAGCACGCAGCCCGGCGGCTACTGCTTCGCGTCCGTCGAGGAGGTCCTCGACGATGCCGGCCTGGTCGTGCTCGACCGGACTGCGGGATGCCTGCCGCCAGACGAGTCAGGGTTTATGCAGGTGAGATTACTTGGGGAAGGACGATGGAACCTTACTCTGAACAAAAATGATCCTTCGAGTCGAACCATTGACTATTAGGATTGTATATATTCTAAGTCTCGAACAAATAATATTAGCGCGAATCAGAACTCGGCGGACTAGTAGCTACATACTTCACTCTATTCTGGTCTTTTACTAAAATTAATAGGAAAATCTATAGAAGATAATAATCTGGGCCTGCTGCTAAAGTAGCAGGGACAGCGAATCGTAGATTGTTACTGTATACTATTGTAGTTTATAAAACAAACAATCAGTGTTTATATGTATAAGTGTTGTATAAAACTAAAAATACAAGATATAAGTTAGAAATTATAGTTGATGACTAATAGACCGGCAGAAAAATGAACCTACCCTATATTTTCTTATATTGATGTTATTTATATACATTTGTTTAGAGATGATGTTGTGTTATAATATTTATTAAATCTTATGTTATTAATTTGGTTGTGTCCGTTTCAGTGCAAGGGCTCGCAAGTGCCGCACCAGCACCCTAAGGCGATAGAGTGCTGCGAGCGCGACTACTGCAACCGGGTGCTGCAGCCGCAGCTGCCCGAGGCGCCGCCCGAGGTGACGGAGGCGCCGGGGCTGCGGCCGGGCGCGCCCGCCAGCCCCGCCGTGCTGGTGGCGGCCGCGCTCTGCATCGCGCTCGTCGCCTTCCTCGCCGCCTTCTGGCTGCTGCTGCGCCGGCGCCGCGGTGGCTGCAAGCGCCCGCCCTCGCCGCCCGCGCCCTCGCACCTCTCCGAGATCTCCTCCGGCTCGGGCTCCGGCCTGCCGCTGCTCGTGCAGCGCACCGTCGCCAAGCAGATCCAGATGGTCGAGTCCATCGGCAAGGGCCGCTACGGCGAGGTGTGGCTGGCGCGCTGGCGCGACGAGAAGGTCGCCGTCAAGGTGTTCTTCACCACCGAGGAGGCCTCCTGGTTCCGCGAGACCGAGATCTACCAGACCGTTCTGATGCGACACGAGAACATTCTGGGCTTCATCGCCGCGGACATCAAGGGCACGGGCTCCTGGACGCAGATGCTCCTCATCACGGACTACCACGAGAACGGCTCGCTCCACGACTACCTGCAGACCGTCGTCCTGGACACGAACGGCCTGATGACGATGGCGTACTCGATAGTGAGCGGGCTCGCGCACCTGCACATGGACATATTCGGCACGAAGGGCAAGCCGGCCATCGCGCACCGGGACATCAAGAGCAAGAACATCCTGGTGAAGCGCAACGGGCAGTGCGCCATCGCGGACTTCGGGCTGGCCGTGCGCTACGTGGCCGAGCGCAACGAGGTGGACATCGCGCCCAACACGCGCGTGGGCACGCGCCGCTACATGGCGCCCGAGGTGCTCGACGAGAAGCTCGACGTCACCAACTTCGAGGCGTTCAAGATGGCCGACATGTACTCGCTGGGGCTGGTGCTGTGGGAGATGTGCCGGCGCTGCGCGTCGGGCGGCAAGGCGCAGCTCGTGGAGCCGTACGCGCTGCCCTACCACGACCGCGTGCCGCCCGACCCGTCGTTCGAGGACATGCACGCGGTGGTGGTGGCGGCGCGCGCGCGGCCCGCGCTGCCGTCGCGCTGGCGGGGCGCGCCCGCGCTGGCCGCTCTGGCCGCCGTCATGGCGGAGTGCTGGCACGCCAGCCCGCCCGTGCGGCTCACGGCGCTGCGCGTCAAGAAGACGCTCGCCAAGTACAACGCCGAGACCACCGTCAAGCTCGTGTGACCGCGCCCGGTTCCTCCTATTTATTCGCCGCCCCCGTTCGACCACCGCCATAAAATCTCAGTATTGTTAAGTTGATAAATTTTACCGGTAACTCGTTTCGCCCCCGAATCTCTGACGGTGTCGTCGCAGCGCGGTCCTCCGAGCCGGGCGACGTTAAGTGAGCGGAGGGATTCGACCCTGAAGTCTTCCGATAGATGGCAGCTCTGAACGAATACTCGATCCGCTTCGTTGAGTGAAATGTGATATTTCGACAATAAGTTTTACAAATGAGGTGTCGTTCGACGAACGTTATGAAAGTGTTCATAGGCAGATGTCGAGGGATTGTACTTAAAAGTAGTTCAAAAGACTAGTTGCGCGTGAAAAGTATTACGTATGAGTCTTTGAGATGCCTTCGAGTAGTATTATTGAATAACGTCTGTCGCGATGCGCCTGATTCGATGCAATCCAATCGTGAGATGTGTTTGACTAGAGCGAATTTAGCGAACAAATTTTAAATTTAATTTAAATTACTAAATATTTAATTATTCGTGTATTAGAAACAGTTGAGTTAAAAAGTTTACCACTTTCGTTTACTTCAAAGAGAAACCTTGACCAAATAATTTTTTTTTTAACTAAACAATCTATTTTGCAAGCCCAATGCTTTTGACAACGAAATATACTAAATCGCTCCAGTTTAAATCTAAAATCTCTACTTACAAATTTATACGAAATAATATTTAATACATACATATATATTGTATATAAACATATAGTAAATATATTTCCAAAAAGCCATATTATTTAAAATAAGACGGAAGTGTTACATTCCAATATGGATGATCAGGATACAGATCGAATCAGGTGCTGCGATGCATTTAATGTACAGTGTTGTGTATATATAGTGTTAGCGTAGTCTCTAATACATGTTGTTAGTTAAGTTAAAATAAAACATATATGGAACATTCATGGCTTTTATTTTACACCGAAAATGATCATTCTATGAAATATCGAAAATGATCATATACTCAGTTAAAAAGCAAAAGTTACTGAAAATTGTATTTTAGAGTGGCATAAAAAATATTATACATATAGAGTCCAGAGCCCTTACTAAATTAAAAAAATTAATCTTTTTTACATAAATTACAAAACATTAATATTAAAATTTTTTTAAGCGAAATGTAGAGCACCAAATAATTTGCTTACAGTTTTCATTTCAGTACTTTTGATTAGACTTCATGGTCGCTATTTAATTTAATAGTTGACTTCAAATACTACAATTGTTTTTTGAAAGTTAGTACTTCTCTTATGTTCAGAGGCCAAAGTAGTGATTTTATTTATATACTAGCTGTTGCCTGCGACTTCGTTCGCATTTCGGTCGTTTGTCACAAAAATACTCATTCGTCACAAAAATGTTCATTTAACGAAGTCCTAAAAAGTTATGTCAATACATTCTTTTTAAATTACATCCCGTAGAAATATGGCGATTTTAAGCTTTTTTTTAATAATCCTTATAGCATGATTCAGTATCCGCTTGCGATGACATAAATTAGCGCAGTACCTGGTTGATCCAGCTTTGCTCCGTAGTTAATATTATAAACGGGAAAGTGTGTCTGTTTATCTTTCTTCCATGGCAAAACGGCTGGACCGATTTAGATGGAATTTGGTATGTAGATATATAATATCCTGGATTAAAACATAGAAAGCTGTTTACCCCGGTATTGACCTAATTGAACGGAAACCTATATTCGAATAAATAATACATTCTATGAAAAAATATAGAGGTCTGTGGAGTTGATTTATGAGCGTTATATTGAGGTGGGCGCGATAGTGGCGCCCTCATTGATAAAAAAATCTTATTTCAATAACAAAGGTCAAATGTTTTCAACGAAGATTTTTCGAGAACGCTAATATTGCTCGTGTTATAAAAGAGTAGACAAATATAATCAAAGCGCTTCGAACTGCTAAGCTATCGGGAGTTACACGTGTTCTTGTGAGTCAGAACATAAAGACAGACATATGCTGTCCTAGGATATTTTTTATATAATTATAAGGAGAACATTAAGGTAGCACACGCGACGGAAGCTACCTTAATGTTCTCCTTAAAATTATACAACATTTCTTAAAATTTTGTTAATTCTCCCGTTTTCCCGACAATTCCCTTTAATGCTCCGCTCCTATTGATTGCAGAGTGGTGAAAAGTATACTATAACCTGCTCAGGAGTATGAAGAATAATTGTACCAAGTTTCGTTAAAATCCGTCCAGTAGTTTTTATTTCTGTAACGGTTATACAAACAGACGGACAAAAATTTTACTAATTGCATTTTTGGCTTCAGTATCGATCCCTTATCACCCCCTGATAGTTATTTTGGTAATATATTTAATGTACAGAATTGACCTCTCTAAGGATTAAGTATAGATTAATTAATGTTATGATAAAAGATCATCTTCAAAGTAAAAAGGATTCGACTAAAGTTTTCAAGTACCTAATATATTAGCTATTGGTATGCCACAAGGTTCACTTTTCTGTTTTTCCTCGGTTTTCCGAAATGGTTTTGAAGTTTTTATATTTACTATACTGTAGCCACTAGCCTAGTAGAATAAAGTTACCTGACTTTGAGCTTGTGCTAGTTAGGATATTTAGTACAATATTAAGTTATGTTGCTAAAAATATCTTTCCATTTCTTTAAGACAAATTGCTGTTTCCACACTTCTAGTTCTAGTTAAATTGCATGGAGAAAAATACTCCGATAAAACTGCAGTCAGCAAGGGCGTCGTCAGACATGAGTTTTGTGCCTGATTTAATAAGTTATGCTTAATTCTCATAGTAGTAGCTATGCTGATTTTAATATCATTCTACATCTCTGGGTGTTTTAAGATTTCATAGGATCTTTTTAATGCTTCTAAATAGTAAGCATATAGGGACACCGGGATGATAAAAATATGTACTATGTAGCACAATAGCAGTTCTCGAAAAAAGTGGAAGAGAATCGTATCGTGCCCATTGCCAAGTGGTGTTGTGCAGGAATGCAATGAAATTAAGTCCGAATTTGATTGAAGTATAATATACGACATGTACTTTTTAACATTAAGGTATAAAAATTGTGTCTTGGTTGGAACTTTTAGTAGGGACAAAAATAATTGTTACTAACTAGTTTTTTCTGTATTTCAATGTTTACTCTGATAAGCATTTACGGTTTAACCACCAAACGGATTTTAATTAACTTTGGACACAAGTATAATGTATTTAATGCGATTGTAAAAATAATTCCGAACTAGTTCTATATACCGGCTCGAACCTGCGTCCGGATGATAGTATGTAGTTTTATTAGTACTAAATTAATTTTACATTACTCTAAAATGGATGTTTGCAGAACTTAGGACGTTCAATATAATTTATTTTTCATTTGAACAAAATTTTAATGTTTTTAATTGTCATACCAGGGTCCTTCCAATTTTATTATTAATTCCAGTTTTGATAAAAATATCGCTTACTTATAATAAGGAATTGTAAGTGGTGGGTATGTATGAAAATAAAAAGAGGCATATACTTATAATGGTATTTATTATCCTAAACATTCGTTAGCATCACATTCATATCAGCAGCCGTACAGTCTCTCACAAATATTAAAAATCTGCAAATCAGTCGTCTGCGGTCACCTAAACCAGTAAAATATTGTCCATATTTTTTATGATTTGTTATCTAGGGTTTTGTCAAAAATAAGTAATCACTAAAGGAGTGTGGCGTTGTGCTTCAAGCGGGCTCAGTAGGGCGCGTAGCGGCGCGAGGGCGAAGGCCCGCGGAGCCCCGGCCTGGAAACGACAAACATTCATTAAATATTTGCTTTAATTTGCAGCTTACTACAATTGTTTAAATAAATAAAAATCAATTAAAATAATGTGGTTTTAATGACTGAAATTAACTAATTGTAGTCATTTATTATGTGATACGATTATAATGTCCAGAGTATTATAGGTTCTTATTCTTACTTCTTTACTAATATTATAAATGCGAAAGTAACTCTGTCTGTCTGTCTTTCCATGACGCTAAAACTACTTAACCAATTACAACGAAATTTGGTACAAAGATAGTCTAAAGCCTGGGGAAGGACAGCTACTGTGTTTTTAAAATCAACCCCCAAAAGATGGGCGAGGAGTTGAACCTTTTTAACATTTTACGCTTTCATGGCCAAACTGCTGAACCAATTGTAATGAAATTTGGTACACAGATGGTGTAGATCCTGAGGTAAAACATAACCTACTTTTTAATTGAAAAAAAAAAAAAATAGGGTTATAAGGGAGGAAGAGGGGGTCAAAGTTTATAAAAAGTCCACGCGGACGGAGTCGCGGGCTACAGGTAGTTACTGTATAAACAAATGTTGTGGGTCATGGGTTCATTTTAATAAAATTCTTAGTTTGAGAGGAGACATTATAACACTAACGGATCAAATATTAACCATTTGATAGCTACGACTCTTGAGGATAAGGGGCCATCCATAATTTTTTTTTAAATGACGTCATAAAAGTGCCCCTCCCATGCCCCTTGTCACACGATGTTACACTTCGGTGATACTCTCCCTGCCCTTAACTTAATTAACGTGTGATTTACTTTATGTATGGCCCCTACACGTATGTATGGTACATACATAAATTTAAGAACACATCTGGAGTTATTAAAATGTGACAACCTGTGACAAGGATGGGGGGAGGGGTTCAAAAGTACTAAAATTCGTGTGACGTACTTTATGGATGGCACCTAAAGTCTGCAGTTGACTCAGTGATCATTCCTGTCTAAGGTGCATGTATTTCAGCTTTTACAAATCGTCTGACCAGTTCTGGGTTCTTACTATTCTTATATCTAAAGCAAAATAGCTATTCTAATATTTTATATTTACCTCCTATCATCGAACGTGTCTCTGCTGAAATCTTCATACAACCTGTAAAACAAATTTTGCAATTATAAGAAATGTATTTACAAAATTCACATACATAAAGCTTTGTGTCAGCATTTTAAGAAGATTGAATATTAACTGTAAAGCCTTCAAACATGTTTTTTTAAAAACCTTATTAAGTTACAAATAGGTTCAACCCAGTATGGATTCGTGAATTTTAGTCAAATAAAATGGATCTTGATAAATCTATATTACCCTCTAGACATTTGTGGACCTCTCGGTGGACTTCTCCTGCTGTACATGGCGTCATACGACGATCTCATCGACCCCATACTCCGACTCATTGGAGGCAAGCTCGGCATTGGTGGCATTGGTTCACGACGAAGGGGCGGTGAAACAAAGTCTCCTCGCGCCCTGGTCGCCCCCATATCTAGTCCCCGGGAACCTCCCACTGGGTATCTACGCTCAAATAAATCCCTTGGAGAATCAAACCGTGCGCGATCATAGTAAGTGTCATATGGATCCTGTAGGAACAAAATATTACAATTTATTAACCTACCTACCGACTCATTCAAAAGGAAATGTACTGAGCCTCAGATAACAAGTTAACTAGCTGTTTGGAAGTTTTCTAAGCATAACAAGCCCGTGGCGAGAACCGACCCGAGATTCAACCGCGTACGGAATTCGACCACGCTCGGCATGCAGTACGGAACCGATACGTAATAAAACAACGCGTTACCCCAAATCCTCCCATCATGCGATCGCGGAGGAAGGGCGGCGGCGGCGGCGGAGGGTAGGGGTCGCGGCCGAAAGCTCGATCGCGGAAACCGTTGCGGTCCGGGCCCATGGCCTTGGGGCACTCCTTGGACCAGTGGCCGCCGCGCCCGCAGCGGTAGCACTGCTCGGGGTCGCCCATGCCCGGCCGCTGCCGCACCCGGCTCGTCGACATTTGCACCTTCATCGGCTGCCCGTCTACCATCATACCGTTCAACTCTTTAATCGCCTCGTTCACGTCGCCCGACGCGTCCAAGTGCACGAAGCCATAGTTACGAACGATATCGCATTCCACGACCGTGCCGAACTTCTGAAACAGCTCGCGGACTTCCGGCGCGCGCGTCTTGTCCGTTAGGTTACCGACGAAGATTTTAGTGGTCGGCGTCGACGGCGCCTTCCGGCTCTTGGCCGCTTCTATTTTAATCGCCTGCCCGTGAACTATCTCTCCGTTAAGGTTTTGAATAGCTTCGCGGCCGACTTGTTCGTTTTCCATATGCACGAAACCGTAATTTCTGACGATATCGCATTCTACGACCGTACCGTACTTTTCGAACAACGGTCTTAAATCGGCGTCTGTTGTTTTATCGGAAAGATTCCCGACGAAGATTTTGAAAGTACCGGCGCCCGGCATTTTAGATTCTGAAACGCATACATAATTTGGCTGAATGAGTCAGAAGCGTCCATTTCTGTAGATCGAGATTCGTCGTGACTTTTGTATTGATTATTGATAATGCTTTTACCTTACATGTACTTACCCGAATAAAAACTCCACACGAAAACACTTATTAATTACACAACAATGTTTTAAATTTTATGTGTAAAAATCAGCACCAACGCAAAAGCACATACAAAATGGCTACCACGTTGAAATTTGAATGAAAGAAAATTGAAATGTCATGATTCATGTCATAAACAAAAAAAAGGCGTTCTATAGTCTATGAAAGATGCTGAACTTTTTAATTAAATATTCACTGAGAATTCCTTAACATTTAAAATATTTAAGAATAGCGTATCAAATATATTATATATTAGAACTATAATATTTTATAGAAAAATGTATAAAAAGTCAAATCATTTCGCCATTCTTTAAGCTTTAAAAAATTAATTCAAATACGGCATAGTAGTTTATATTATTATTATTAAATGGTTTTATGTTAGTCTAACATAACTATTTATTTATTTTTTAGATTTCAGTGCATATAAAATAGAACCGTTTAATTTATTACCGATTTTTTATTTTATCTATATGACATATGTAGAATGTACAGCATAAAATGTCATTTGAACTGTCAAGACACTTACGTCTTTACGTCTTACGAACTGAAAATATATTTTAGAGCTAATTAATAATTGAGATATTACCTCTCATTCCAGTTTCTGACATTATAGTGCTTTTGTTAATAAGTTCATAGACTTCACCACAAGTTGCAAAGTCCTGGTGAGTTGTTAAATCATATTTATATCTCATAGTTTAAGTTAAATAATATGCCGACTGTGAGCGTATTGGAATCGTGTCGGTGTTCGCTGTACACGTAAAGGGTGCACCGATTTATTCTTTTAAATGCCTATTTCTTTGTTATTGATAATTACTTATTCGTTAAAAATTGGAAACAATACTTATAATAAAAATTTATCGTACGGTTGCTTTATCCTCTAAATCCAGATAAATCGGTTCCGTCGGACTGTTTAGCTTATTGAAATGATTTAAGCAAATTACATCGTAATTTGTTATTTGTTGTTGTAAATTGGTTAAAATAAGCAAGATCGGAGTTAGCGCAACAGTCTTAACAAAACTAAAAAATGCTTATGGAATCAATGGAACACACTTCTACATGGAACTTTATTTTATATTTCAATAAATATATACTATAATATATTTCACAAGTTTTACTATCTTCTAGTTATATCGAGTTAGTTGCATTGTAATCTGCTTGAATTGAAATGTCATGACTGGTTAAAAAACAATATCAAAATTTGATCAAAAATAAAAACCTTAAAAATATGTTATATTTGTCAACAAATATGTATTAACGTCATTCCTACAAATAACAAAAATACAGGTATACATAAGCTATTCGACCATGATTGTTTGTTACAAGTTTTCACTGGTTAAGAGAATACTTTCGTTATATAGACTAAACATGTTAATTACGCTCCTTTGCAGCATGCAGTTGGGTAAAAATGTGTAGTTTTCTTAAATATTTTACAATTGATTAAAGATATGCTTCTTAAACATCTTTGTTTTTAATGAATTGAAATAAGCTTTTTTGATATAATGGACAAAAATAAAATTAATGTAATGTATTATTTCTTATTATATTAAAATTCTAAACAAATAGATTTGTAAATATAGCTGTGTTAAAAATGGTAATCTTACATATTAAATTTTTTTTTTTCTAGGCCCATAACTTGATAACATCCGAACCAATTAACATAATTATTTTTTTAGAATATTTCTGGATGCTTTTTCAGCAAAAAATATTGTAGATATAGGGTATAAGGTTACAGGTTGGTAGATGTAGGGTATAAGGTTACCCTCCTAGGTAGGTATAGAGTGAGTGAAGGTTGGCTAGTTTTTCAAAAATTAAAGAATACCAAAGAAAGATGCAAAAGAGTTATAGACTCTTATTTCAATGTTTTATATTGGCCATTCCAAAATAGTAACAAACAACCATATCAACATGTTGACATTTGTTATTTATTAATGGTAACAATAAATTCCTATTTTAAGTTTTAGTCGTTTTGGTACTTAACTATATTTGTACAACAAACCAAATATTCTGACCATTTCTTAATACTTTAACTTTACCTTAACAAAAACAATATATAATTGCCAAAACATATGATTTATATAATAAAATATTTTGATAAAATATTATGATAAATATTATAATACTGGGAAAAATAAACCTACAATAACAAATTAAATTTTTTGTAGGATAGATTCTACTGTTAACATTAATGTTGTAAAGCTCCTACCCTAGAAATTATACATAACAATTGTATTATCCTATCATATATTTAGTACAACATAAAAAGAAAATTTCCTCTTCCATAACAACATTAGCCAAACATAATCGAAGATCCAGATTTTACAACAAATAATCAGTCATCCATTAAGAAATAGAAAAGTCAGCACTATGTACATATATGAAATGATTTTTTAACAGGTGCAAAGAATCAGTATGGCATTAAATGAAACTTTGATGTTGCTTCAGCTGATAGCCCTAAATAACAGTACTGAACAATTACTTAACATATGGATGGAGACTGAAGCACTTCAGCGAAATGAAACTATGTTGCTAATAGAACTTCTGAAAAGTTCTTACGATGAGAATATGAAACAACATTATGTAATTATTGTCTTATCGAGCATCATCTGTCTTATGATTTTGAACAAAGTTAAAGAGTTCTTTCTTCCGGTAAGACGTAAGATGAATTCTAATTTATTACAAAAGGAAAGAGCTCAAATTTGTAATGTGTAGCTTTGTTTTATTGAAATGCTCTAGGCGCATAGTATATGATGTCTTAATAATAAGAAAAATGGTGAAACATTGAATCTCTATTCTTTTTATTCATTATTAATTAAATATGGGTATTTTCTCAAATAAGTATGTAAAAATAATTTCCTCCATATTATATTTAGGCTTAAGGAGCAAAAAAATGAAAAAAAAACTATAATAACTAGATTAGATTTTTTTACATTTAGTTATATTTTTCTTTGTATTTTTGTCAAATAAATATTTTTTCAAATCTTATTATTTTTCTTTATTAGCATTCCTAGTGTATTAATTTTGCTTTATAATTTGGATTATTTTTTGTAGTAGTTCTAGTTGCTGGGGTTTCAATTATATAATGATTTTAACTAAAGAAACTACCAGATGCTCTTTTAGTTTTTTTCAAACCTTTTATAAAGTTTAATCCATTCTTGTATGAAGGTATTGTCATATATTTTGTTAATTTTTAGAACAATGGTCACGAAATTGCTGTTTTGACGAATTTGAACTATTATTTTTTACTAAATACAAAAAAGATTTTAAAAACATAGGTATTTAATTAAGGATTGTGATTTCTGAACCGCTGGTGCTAGAGACAATATACTTTGTAAACAAAATCTGCCGCTTAAAATATCTACTGAATTTCACATATTATCTCTGCCTTCATTTGAATATAAAAATTATAATTAAGTTGAAAATTCATGTTAGGTCAGCGCTAGGTTTATTTATTAAAGAAGGTTTTATTTAATTTATCTTCGTGGAAGTGTGTCGAGAGGTTGCAACGACGTAAATAGCTCGCCTCTTGTGAGGTTTCCCCTTTGAATAAGAACGGCAACGTTTATCAACGGTAGGTATAATTATCGGTATTAAGGATTACGATTTCTGAACGTTTTTTTCTATTAAAAAATTGGAGCAATACAAATTCCTTCTATATTGTCTATGGTGCGCGTGCTCAAATTTAAATTTGGAATTTATACGCTGCATACACGACAAATTAAAAAAGGTTCGATTTATAATTTAAACACAATTTTAAATAATATTTATAGTTTATAGGAATTTGTTTGGACAAAGAAAGTAGGTATGTATGCATTATTATTATAGATTATTCAACCGATAACATTTTTTGTATAATGATAATTTTATACGTTATTACAATGTAGTTTATAAAATTAATTTATATCGCAAACTTACCTTTTTTTTCTGTGTGTTGGCGTAATAAGCTTATCGAACAATTATTTAGTAGAAGCCTTTCAATGATTCTTCTTCACCATGAATAGTATTTACTGTGAGATATGATAGTTCAAGATGTTACATGTTGAAGTAGTAAACGAGATTTTTACTTAACTACAGTTGATCCAAACTTAAAAATATATTATAGGTAGACATTTTATTTATTTATTTATTGTTCATAAAAAGATAACAGTATACAAATGAAAAAAAAAAACATAAATAGCAAAGGGCGAACTTATTGCTACATAGCAATCTCTGCCAGGCAACCTGAGTTTCTTCCGGGAAGATAAATATGTTAATAGACAAAAAAAATATTTTATGGTTTATTTTTTATATAAATTAGATATAGAATCGATGAAAAGTAATACAATTAGGGACAATAAATAGCCAATGGCTAAATGTGTGCATACCTACATACTGCTTAAAGATATAAGCAGTATGATTTATATAACTATGTTACCTTATATTTTTTATAATATTCTATTTCATATAATATCGGTTCAGTATAACAACGCTTTACTACATCGTTTTATATTTACATCTGAATACGTATTCCAGTTTCAGTGTTATTTAAAATGTCAGCAGCAAGGCAAGGAAGTTCCGCCTCGGATCGATCTAACGTTTACATTCTTTGCCCACGCATTCCCCAAGTTATCTAACATCGACGTCACATCTAAGTTTTTTTACTCTTTGCCCGGGTTCAGGGGTTTCGCGCAGGCCGGGGCGCAGCGCCGCGGCAGTCCGCCCCAGACGACCGGGACTATCGCACGTGCCATAGACAATATCCGATAAACGAACCTCTGTGCTAACTGTGACATAAACAGTGTATTATCTGTGCCCCCGCCGAGCCCTATTCCATTTTCAAATCGGTCCGGTGAGTTTTATGCAATTTAGTTCGATCTGCGAAACCTAGATGGCGTTGGTGCACCGCGTCACTATTGCAGTTGTCATGGTTTTACTTTTAAGAGATTTATTACATAATGCCGCTTACATTGACACAGTTATGTAGGGTAGCAGTAACAATTAGTAGAGAAGACTTACTCTTACATTTAGGCATTTAATATGTATGTCAGAATACACCAATCATGCCAGTGAGCGGAAAAAGTCAAGTCACCTTATCTAATGTAATGCATATATTATATGATAGACATTTATTTCTATAGCTAAAAGAGCTTGTATATTAGCTTTGAAAAAAACATATCATACGTACTACTTCTTGTTGTAACAATAAAAATGAATTTTAATAGCATGCCGGCACATGGCCGCCAAAATTTTAATGCCTTAATAATTAGTCGTAAAATAAGAAAATGGCGTTCAAATTCGTCTTATATAAAGGTGCTTTAACAAAAACATGGGTTTGTTTAAACCTATTCGACATTTTGTAAGCGAGGACTTAACCCCAATCAAAGCCGGAAAGGAAAGGCTGACAGGAAAATATTGGGCCCACACTTTACAAGAAGTGGAAAATTTCGAGTTTATTTTTAACTAGGCGTGCTCCGCGGTTTTATCCGCGTAGTAACTGTTCCCAGGGCAATACCGGGATAAAAAGTGTTCTATGTGTCAATCAAGGGTATTTCCAATTTATATAACGTATTTCAACTAAATCGGTCAAGCCGTTTTTGCGTAAAAGTATAACAAACTTTGGGACATCCATACATACATTTTCACAAACTTATACGTGTATATTATAATAAAGCAAGATTAGCAGATTACCTATTGTGTTCTATATTTTCTAAAGTATATAGGTACTAGCTAGGATTTAATATTTCGAGTTGTGAGACATAAGTAGGTACATTAGTAAATATATTACAACGTACAAGGTTGGTGCATTGCGTCTTTTTATTTAGGCATTAACTTAAATAAAAGCTTTTGTTATAGTTGCATACTTAAATAAAAGGTTTGTTATAGTTAAATAATCATTGGAGTTAAATAATGTTATGTGTACAATTATTACATGTTATAACTATGTATAGATTTTAAGCATTGTCTCAATTTCAGTTTTTTCGTTGTTTTTTTATTTTTTTTTATTTAGCTTTTGTAAGCTGATCCTTTTGTGTTCACATTCAATGTCGACTTCTAAAATCTGCCGTTCATAATAAAATCAATATTACTTATTTCTCTAGTCCCATCGACGTAGGTTTATAATTATCTTGATATTAAGAATATAATGTACTAGCTGCGTCTCGCGGTTTTACCAGCATTTATGCATGTAGGATCAGGATCACTCTATCTAATAAAAAACCCGCATGAAAATTCGGTTTCGTAGTTTTAAAGCATACTTAGACAGAAGAAAGCTACTTTGTTATATACTATACAATAATAATATAATATATAAAACTGTTTATTCAATCAATATATTACATTGACCTGGTTATAGGGTAATGGGTATCTTTGATAACGCTGTTACGGACTATTTTTAATTGCGCTGTCATTGTTTTGATTTGTTTATAATTAATATAAATAAGGAAGAAAATAACATAAATGTAGCAAACAAAATATAAATTGAGATGTCCCAAGATTAGTACCAAATTTTGAGCAAAGACCTTGAAATATAACTCTTAGCGTGGTCGTAAATCAGATGGTCATTATGGTTTCAGTAACGAATTTTCAAAGTACAATAAATATGTTTGTCAGATTCTTAAATAAGAAAGAAAAAAACAACAAATGTATGCTTAGACCATGGAAAAATGTGCTTGTTGATAGTTTCTGTCCATTCCCAAAACTTGCGTATAACTAGCTCGTCTCCAGCTTTCTATAAGTAAAACAATGTGTAGTCATGTCTTCTTATACTTTATTTTTCTATTTGACTCAGGAAGGATCACTGATATTATATACTTTTCATCTGCATTGAAAATCCAATTTATATCCAGTACTAGTCTCACGGATTTGTAGTAAGTCTTACGCTTAAAACGAACGTTTAACCGTCCTTGCAGTTTACTGAATCTACTGCTAACTCAGCCTTGAATCCAAGAGCCAGAAAATTGAATTGAATCAACCAACTTGGCATTACGTGCTGGTCATCGCCGTCTAAAGCTATAGTAAAACAAACATTCATTGAAATACCTTTTGAATATATTCGGCATTTGAGCTACTGCAAACTGGAATATTTCATTGAAAAGCTAGCAAATTGAATAGGAGCAAGCCACTGGCCGTTGCGTGTTGGAATTGCTATTGGATTTCGGCTTGACGTCAGCCAACATTCGATACACGGCTCACTAAATTGACGTTTTGACTAGACTTCAGACCAGCCAATCTGAAAAGTGCTTGCATAGAAACTGGTCTATTTAGTACTACACAGATGCTGTTAGTTGAGATGAGAAGTGTACTACATGCAGATATATCAGTAATTAAAAAATATTCCTTTAAAGAATCGCGTCACATCCTCTTATTCAATAAGGCTCGAAAAAACGACAGATAAATAAAATATTAACATCGGGAGAGACGATTAAGAATGTCTCTGAACATGACATAGTTAATATTGAACCTACTGATTAGATTTGAATGAAACGTTCTGAATAATATGGTACTGTATTTTAAACAACAAATAACAGAACGTAAACCTTTCTAATTAGACAGGTGTCCAGTCTAAAACAGCTTAGCTGGATTCTTCATTAAGAAAAAGATGCTACCTAATTATCCACGTACACATAATCCCTGATAAAATATTGACCTTTCACACTCACAGTTGGACCCCTAATTCGAGCTAGTCTTCGAACTAGTTAATTACATCGGTGTTCACTCGCTCGTTAGTGTTCAGTTACTTGTTATTTATCGTCTCGAGTTTTTGTAGGGAGTGCTTCAAAGTGCATTGAGGATTGGAAGCAATTTTATTCCGACCCCTTCGTATGAATGAGGGTTACGTTTAAAGGTTTTTTTTAAACCTGAACCTGGGAGTAGGACCATGAAAATCATAGATACAGATTACAGTAGAAAAGATGATATTGGATACTTCCTATATCCACTTTTTTACAGTACTACTAAAGAGATATGCGGTTACGAGAGGTAGGAGTAAACAATATAGGCCTCCGGCGCTTGTATCTCGTGTAACGCAATGACATACCTGACTAAATACCAATTATTGACGCTAGAGGCAGACCAGTCTGTTTCGAATTAGCTTATTACAACTCCAGCTATAGAAATAAGAAAATAATGTCGATTAGTTTCAATTTCATACTTTATTTGCATGGTACTTTTATTAGTCCCAGTTTACAATCTACTATAACTAAATTATTCTCGTACCAGAAATAATATGAGATCCAATCTATCTTAGTGAATTAATGATAAGCTATATTGTGTAGCCTCAGGCAAGGCCCGAAATAGGTTAGCTCCGGGCGGGACAACTAAACAATGGTTTACTATTTATAATTTTGATCTTGATAAGACGAAAATATATGAAGCCCTTATTTCATCTTGCTCATTGGGAAATTATCGGCACAAATTTGCTTGAGTGAGTTCGGGAGTGAATTGTGAAAATTTTCCATCAAATCAAGGAAAATATTTTTTTCTTATTTTATGAAAATATACTGGAATTATAACTAAAAAGAAAATTTCCAACAATTCCTAAAGATATTTATTAGATTTATACGGTATATTTAGTGCGGAAGGAATAGCAAGAAAGCGTAGAAAATTTCTTAAGACTAGACTAAGTTAAGGCACTTTATATTATTTCATTGTGGAATTAATTCAAGTTGTTTTCTTTTACAGATAAGCAGCCGGGTAAGTTTAAAGTTTTAAGTGTCGATTCCCTCTACAGTCTACAATCTCAAAGTTTCGCGTCGTAGCTCTACAGCGTAGCACGTTCCGTAGCAGACGCGAAGCACGAAGCTGATGTGTCGTAAGTTTTGAAGTTGGATATTAAAATAAAGCCTTATTTTTTTACATTTAAGATGGCTTCAAGAAATTAAATAAATAAGGAATCTTAATAGCACAAAGCTTAACTAAACTAACTAAAAAAATCGGTTTATTAATTTAAATATAAATAACTAGCTGTTGCCCGCGACTCCGTCCGCGTTTACTTTCATAAAATTATTCCCTTGGAATCTGGATAAAAAGTATCCTATGTCCTTCTCCTGGAAACTCCTCAAACTACATCCCCACCAATTTTCAGCCAAATCAGTTGAGCCGTTATCGAGTTATAAATGGTGTAACTAACACGACTTTCTTTTATATATATAGATTACAGTATATATTAATATAAAGGCCCACAATTAGCTTTACTGTTCGTTCAATTATGGAATATTTGATTTATCAAGTAGACGTCTACGTCAGACAAGCGAGAGGTCCCAGGAGGAGAGTTAGCACGTCCCGGTGGAAATCAAGCATCGATTGATTTCTATGAATTCATTTATTTTCATTGCGGCTTCCGTAATAGTTGAGTTGGTAGGGAACAAAAACTGCAATGGAGATAATGTCGTTATTGTTCGCTTTTTTATATTTTATGAAAGGTTTTTTGTGACAAATTAATTGTGTGTTACTACTTTTATATGTAGCCTAGTTGAATATAAATACTTTCTCAAATTTTATAATGCAACCTATATGAGAAACATTTATAATATAATTATTCAATAAAATTATATTTAAGTACAAAACTGTCTATGTGAGCTATGGGAATAGAAAAGTATTTATAAATCTCTACGAATTTTCCATTACGGTTCTAATATGATACAAAGCAAAAGACGAAAGAATATAAACTGCAACGTATGAACAAAAACCTTTTATTCATATCAACCGTCTACAATAATTAATATTCAATAAAGAATAATATTTGTTTACGAACTTTTTGCGTCAAACGTGAAAGTAAATTTTTGTTTATGAATTATACATTGCGGTTCCGTTATGGTATCAAGTTTGGGAGGAAATAATAAAAACAGCAATGTGTTGGAAAGCTTTTATTTCATTGCAACTGTCAGAAACAAGAATAGCTGAATAAAAACTCCATACATAGTTTTATATAATGCTTTTAGATTCACTTGAAGCATTTTCAATAAAAGTTTGTTCTAAAAATATTAAGAAAATATTATATTAAATTCTGCATTCGTGAGTACATTTTTTACAATCAAAACTTAGTCAGGGAATCCTCGATGGACTATCCCATCGATCAATCAGTCTTGATTGTCTGAAGAAGAAAATCGTTTACGTGAAGTGACGATTACATTGGTTCTTGTCTTAGTATTAAAGCGAAAAATACAGGAGTTTTTGTGTTACACTAAATGTAATATCGATATTTTAATTTATTCGTAAAGCATTTTTTCCTTTCTCAACGGAGAACGTGATTACTTATACGGGTTATTTATTGCTTCTTTGTAATGTATTTGTAATATTGGGGAACCAGAGCTATATACAAAAATATCTGCCCTCCCGTTAGAATAATGAGTTCGTTCGCCACCTGTGAGCCGATATATCACATATTTACCGCTTTTTACGAAAATAAATGTGTTTCGTATCAATCTTACACATCCGATATAAAAAATACGTACTTACCTGTGAAACAGACGGTGTATTCGCGTGTAACTGGTTGATTTTTGGAAATACCCTATTTCGAAAAAAAAATTAACTTGTCATCGGTTTCCTGAAAAATATAAGCCTGCCAATTTTATCTTTATAATACCCTTAAATCCACCCTGTACATAGGGTACAGGGGAGTTCAAGACTTCTTTTTCAATTGGCTAGCAACGCATTTGAAAAGCTCCTTACGACAATCCATGGGTAAAAGGCTATACCTAACATGTAACGTCCTTTGATCACAAACATAATGCTGAAGTATAACCACAACACACAGACAACACATAAAGGAGCCACACGACGTTCAAACTAGAAACTGCAAAATAAAATGAAATTGTTTATTAGTTATAAAGTGACAAAGTTTTGCAGCTAGCGAAGTTGGCTGGTCGATACTTTCGTGACGGGAATACGAATGGTGATATGTTTATGAACTGGGGTACATTTGTAGCGCCGTGCTCTGAATCGCGCTTATGACATTTATTCGAAACATATCATGTATAGAACGTGGACATTGAACTATTGGGGCTTAAACGCCAGTTTGTTCATTAATTGCTCGGCTGGTCGTGGCGAATCCACTTGAAAAAAAGTTGTATAGTTGGAGGTTTTATTTTTTTAAATCTTAACGGCCTAATACTCATACGGAAAATTAAATTTAAACACTCCTTAAGACTCGTAATTTTGACACAATTGTACGGCGATCTGTCAAATCGGACCGGTTTAAGTAGTACTTAAATTTAAGTTGCGTTTCAGTATTCCGGCAAAAGACTGTTGCCTTGAGTATACCGCTTAAATTTTTAATAGTTAACTCTACGTGTTCCCTAAACTTTGTTATTATTTGGGTTCGACCATGGTACACAGCTAGTGCCTTTTGCCCCCAGGCAAGTAAGCGAGAGGGGAACAGAGTGCCGGCAGCGATCAGGTGCACAAAGGAAATTCGGTTTTCCTCGCCCCACTAAATGTTATTCCGTAAACAAACAATGGGGTAAGTTTTAATAGGTAAATCGTGTTCAATTTGACGGTGACAATTTTTTGGCGAGTCGTCTATTTTTTGCGTAAAGAAAACATATATTGAGACTGTTTTTTTACCCTAGAGTCAAGACTACAATAGATGGTTCGATAATTGGATCTATCTTAATTATTAAAGATTAGTAGAATGTTAGTTAAATTCGTTAGATCGTAACTTAAACGCTTTTTTGTCTTACTCAACATGTAAGACAAAAAGAAAAAGTAATATACAATGTCCAAATTGTTGGGTTTTGGGGAATCGTTTATTTGTTGAGAATCGAGAGCGAAATAAAATATATAGATTTAAATAAGTATTATACGTTAGTTTTTGAAACTAATATCCTACAAGTATTGCCCCATAAGAGTACTAGAATAATATGTGAGAAGGAGGAAGAAGACGTAGACTTAGTCTATCGAAAAAGCTAGTGCATTACGAAATAATAGCATAAATAATATCGCGGTAAATCTATAAATCGCCGTCCCTCGCTACAACGATCAAGTAACACCAAAAACCATACAAATGCAAGGATATTCAACAGGGTCTTTATAATGAAAAATTAATCTTTCGCTATATTAAATTTAAACTTACGTAAAGAAGCGCTATAATATTGATGAGATTTTTTAATAAATCTATAATCTCAACGCAAGGCAATTGCTCATTTCCGTTATTTTTCTCCAATCTGGGTTTTGTGGAATCAATTTGTCCATTTGACAATCAAAAATTACATTTGACGTATAAGTTGACTGTTCATCCCGCCAAGGTTTAATTGAAATGAAATAATTAATTTATATCATGAATTAATTGATTACATACATGTAACAACTCTTATTTTTTCGCAACAAGAAAAACATCTATTAGAATTTCACCTTTAACCAAGCCAATAACAAGCCGAGAGTCGTTTTTGACTGTACTTTGCAATCCAAAAATGAATATCTGTAATTATCTACTTTGAAGCACGAATCCCATTGTTCTAACAATACGATATCGTTATAAATTCAACAGTGTCGACCGTAATGTCTAAAGGCATACCTAAAAGTATATTTGAACGTCCCCCAGCCGACCTCAAGTCGGGCGTCCTTCGTCATTCGGCGTTGCGGCCACATTTCACCCAGTTGACAACTGCTAAATATTAGCCCGGCTACTCCCCCGGGCTTAGAAATATGGGTATTCGGTAAACTTCGGAGGGTAGACAACTTTGTGGATACAGTTTTTTGCAAGGACAATGTGGCTCATGATAAAAGTTTAGGCGTTAGGTTGGAGTTTTAGTAGGTAAATTGAAATTCACGTTTGATGTATTTTAACAATTTTTTGTTCCTAAAAACTGGATCATTGCGAACTCGCTCACGGAGGTTTCTAAAACTAGTGTCGTTATAAAGTTTTGCAAGCTGCAAATCCAACTCGTCATATGACACTCCATTTGACCTACTCCTTTGTAGCTTGCATGTGAAATTTACCACGTTTAACCCCTTATATTAGAAGATTTAATCACACAATGTTCAGCTTCGGATGTATATTTTTAGACGCGTACTTAGAGATTTTATTGTTTTCAAAAATAAAGTTTCCTTAAGTATACCAGTTAATTTTATATACGTTCCCAAAATGAAGACAAATTAACTAAACTTCATATTTATTTTATAAGCGTCTTATTCAAAATCTCTTTGTATCAAAGACACGATGCAATCTTCTCATGATATATTTCCTATGTTGGAAGTTAACAAAAGTCTAGACAGACACCTGACAGTGATGTATACGCGATGCAGATAGCCAATAATGGTAAACTGTCTGCGATAGAACATTCTAGAAGTTTCCTTCTGTTATTTTCATTGTTCGATATGATTTTTTAGAGACTATCCTATTCAACAAATGTTATAAACGAGAAAGTTTGTGAGGTTTAATGTGAATATCTCTTGCTGTTACACGAAAAAACCACTTAGATGGATTTACCTAAGGTTTTGCATACAAGCAGAACACATCTCTTGATTAACAAATGGTATACTTTTTACGGCAACGAAAGTTACGGGGCTAAAACCGCGCAGCGAGAAAGTAGGTAATTATTTCATACCAACTAATGGATTTGGATCATAGTTATAAAGATCCAGTTAAATTGATTTTAAATACTTCCCCTTTACTTCTTAACATTTATAATTTAACTGTTACGTACATTTCGAGAATATTCCACATAGCAAAATCTTCAGACTCTTTCGTTGAAATCTTTTAATTTATATCCATTTTAAAATTACCTGAATTGTTATTATCGTGACTAACATCGTTGTATCTTTGAAAATTAATAACATTTTTAGCATTTGTCGAGTTCCAAAATAGGGACTATTTGTTGGACGCATATTTAACTTAAGCTTCCGAGGTCCAGACTTGAGTTGAAATAAGTTAGAGCTTGAAGTATTCGAAACTTTTCGCAAAGGCTTTAATTTGGTTCTTGACAGCCATTCAAGGCGGTACTTGTTACTAAGTACGTAAAACTTACTGCACTTATTTAATTTTAGTTTTTAAGTTAAACTTTAGTATTGAAAAGTTTTGAAAAATGCAGAATTTTGAAATTCAAAATATATTTTAGTGGTATTTTTGTAATGTTTATAATTCTGTCCCGGTCTCGTTTTTCGTCATATTTTTTGAGTTACTCAAATATATTCTTTCAATCTGATATAGATTTTTAAAATATCGGTTCAGTATTTCCCCCTTTATGATTACGAACAATAAGTCTTTATAATATTACTATAGATTAATACCACGCCCCAAAATAACCGATCTTTTTTCAGTATTAGGAACACTGCCACATGAATTATGCCGTACAATAGTTTGTATTTCGACATATTAAAAATGTATACTCTGAATTACGTATATTATCTTCCAACCAGAGTCTAGGCGTTAAATTAAAGTGAAAAAATAACAATCTCGACTTCTTGACATCTACCCTCAATAGAACGTTTTTGGCTCAGCTGCTCGCGATTCAAGGTGAACCGTTCGCCCCATTGTCTAGACGAGTGGCGCCGAAGATGGAACATTCTTCGTCTCTGGTGAAAGTATTTGTTCTTATTAAATGTCGCTTATGAAGATGTGTAGGAGTTCGGTGAAGTTGTGGAAGGACCTTCTGTGTGAGTCTTAGTTCGATGTGGCTAAATCGACTCGTTAATTTAATTTTGCTTCTGGAGAAAAGTGGGACTTAAATGAGTTTCTAAGAAGGACGAACATAAACTGGAACTTAAAAAAATAAATTTAATTAGGAATGGTAATTTTTCAGTTGGGTGTATGTGTATTATATATATTTTCGAGTTTTAGGTCAACTGGTAACTATATATTGCATATAATAGGGGTCTAGATTTCTTTGGCAGTTTCGAAATATGCGTTTTTTATATAAATGGCCTTATCTTTTTATTACAGACTGACAAAAGCTCTACTTGATTGACAATCGACGTTGATTTTAGCTAGTTTCGATAAAATTAAAATATTATAGTAGTTTCTTAATACTCGGAATAAAAATAAAAGCATAAATCTCAACGTTCTATTTTACAATCTACAGTAGAATTTTTTTTCTGTGTCCCAAGACTTCATTCTCAGACTGTCATTGAAATCAGCCAAAAAGTAGTTTTTTTACCCGGCTCACAGATTATAAATGTGTTACGCTAACGGGGACAATGGCAATATGTACGAGCCTGTATTTATTCGCGGAGGGTGTTCACCCCCGTTCAAATATTGATTAGGTCGGCGAGTGACGTCACTCCTTGGACGCTACGCAGTGATACAGCGACGCTTGTAGGTAGGATTTGATGCAAAGTGGAATAAGCTTTGGTTTTACTTGGTATTGTGATGTATGGGAGGGTAAATTTGCCTTTTAGTAATTCAAGATGGAATTTTTAGTTACATTTGAAAATGAGAGACTTTATAAAAATGAAAAATATTTTTCAATAGATGATAGTATATCTGTTCTATTTCATCCGAATGAAATTGACATGTGTGTAGTGATCACTATTGTACAAAGATACCATAACAGCGTACGTATTCCTATGAAGTCACGTCCTCAAAAAATGAAGCGAATTTATTAAAAGCCAATGGCTAAGTGGTCATGGCTAGACCAAAGGTAAACATTTAATGCTACCATGGTTGATTTTATGTGGGGTGCAATACTGAGGGCGGCTCAAATTCTTATGTGCCGATCGAATATATTTGTAGCATGTCAAAATTTTCCCGCGAATTTTGTTTACGGTAAAATCTTTGGTTGGCTGTAAAACATAAATTTAAGCGATAGGATCGGTATATGATACTAAAAGATTTCGATTATAGTTCTGAAATTTTATATAGGACAACTACTTATTGTAATATAGCAATGTTCATTGACTTACTAACGTAGTTAAAATGTATGTACCGATTTCTTTTGGTTAGAAATTTATGGATATATTTAAGTAGCCTAAAGTAATAAAGATATAAATGACTTTGTCTTATATTTCATAATATTGATGTCTAGTTAAAAATATTGTATTGCTTGAAGTAGAATTTCAAGTATTTTTGGCGGCAATCAAGACACTTGAACGCCTGCTACGCTATTTGACATATCTGTCATATTTGACAGCTTGTTTGACCTGAAAATGTTGCCAAGTTAAAAACTTGCATGTTTCTGAACGTATTTATAAACTTGAAACATGCTATGGTTAAGGCCCATAGTATAATTCTGATGTGGTATATTGCTTTTAAGTTTCTTTCTCGGAAGTAAGATAAGCCTTTTGAACGTTACTGAAGTTTACATTGTAAATGTGTATCAGTATCAAACAGCTAAATAAAATTAAGGCCACCATAATAGGAGCAAAACGTATATAATTAGTCAAAAAAACAAAAGTCACATTCAAAACAATTGGGTAAAGGTACACAAAAATAAGAAAGGAATGCAGTCAGTATCATAAATAAATTGGCAACCCTTTCATAATTCAAATAAAGAATTTTTATATATCTACAAAATACACACTTGACATACTATTATGGAACGTCAACGCATCTCGACCCAATTTAATAAAAAGGCTCGTATCCAATTGCAACGAGTTGAATCGAAAAACAAAAAAACTTGAACATAGCTGACATTTTTATAGACCACTTATAAACTCATTGACGTTCATTAACCGGCATGGAAAGAAAACAAGGTAGGTTTTTCAGTCGCAATTCAGTTGCAAATTAATTGAAATAATGCTTTTT